>SMSQ01020843.1:0-16975 GCA_019453375.1 Ctenoplectra terminalis
AATTTCCAACGACAGAGACTACTATGCAAAAGAGAAACAATTTTCAGTGAACGTTTAGCTGCACGTTTCGGCGCGACGTTCAATAGAATTTCCTTGATCGCAGCAATTAGAAGGGCTAAACAGTGAGCGTCAGCAAGTAACAAGTAATACCGGTGTTCGCAAAAAAACTTTAACGAGATTCGGAGGGCTCCAGCAAATATTAATGCCTGGCTGACCTAAATGATCGCTATGACTATTGTCGAGCAGCGTGGAGAACGGCCGCCGTTAAAAATCCGGTGGATCTAAGCGGCCAGTTTGCGATCGTTGCATTTGCATTTCGTCCTATCACGTCTGACTTGTAATTACATCGACGTGGAAAACATGAAAATAGAGCGGAGAAACGAACGGATCGAAAATGGCACGAACAAAAAGCAGGAACATTTTAACAAACCTTTCTAGTGTTCGTCAGATAATTAGAACGATCGAAGATAACGTACTATTGGAATATGGGTTAGGTTTAAATAAAACAAGATAGTCTTTGTTAATTATTTTACTATATTTCACGGCTTAGTCAGCAACGTCTTTACTCATTCAGCTCTCTGTTTCAACCGAACTGGCATGGGCTCTCAAAAAGGGAAAAACCGTCGTCCACTTGTGCCTGAAGACGGTTATATTTTCAAGCGCCCAGACTTTCTGATTATTATTTTGTCTATTCGAAGAAACTCCTAAGAACAGTGTCACTCATTTTTGTCTTAACCTTTTAGGTACGGCTGAATCCTGCGCGAGGCTATTTCCCTGGACGGCAGAGTCTGACGCGAACGTATAAACGATCGTTTCCGATTTCCGAGTCGGTTCCTGAATCGTAACAAATTGCGCTTCGTTTTCTGTTTTGGGGCATTTTTGGGTTAGAGAGTCCAACAAATTACAAGGATATGTTAAAAAGAGGAAATGATACATTTATTTAGGCGAAAAGCAACAATTCATACCTGACACTGGCGTATCAACCCTTTGACTACTGTTGGCGCCTATTGGCGTCCAAATAAAATTTCGCTTGTTTCGACTGTTTTCAAATTTTTCAGTATTTTGAATATTTTAATATACTTGCTCAGAAATGCATGTCTAAAAACAAAGACTGTACATTCTGTCTGTATATTGTTAACACTGTTGAAAATCGATGCGAAGAGAAAAGAAGTTTTTAGCAATGCTTACGAAGACGATTATTTAATTCAAACGGTGAGCGAGTGAGCCACTATAGCGGCGCGTCGTTTCGAAAGATGACATCCGCGAAAGCCACTATAGTGGCGTGTCGTTCTCAAAGATGACATCCGCGAAAGCCACGATGGTGGCGCGTCGTGCCTAAGAGGTTAAGCTAATAGTTTTTATTCAACTAATATTGGCAATAATCCAACGCGTACTAAACATTTAAGGATCGTAAAACGACAATTCATTAATTTAGACAGAACATTTCACTCGGTCTATAAAATGCAGCTCGTTCGTAAAATGTACTCCCAAAAAATTGCGAAATTAAGTTAGGAAAATATTAAAGAAAAAAAGAGAAAAAAATAAAATCGGAGTAAAAATATTTTGCACGTTGAAATCGCAAATCACGACAGATTTTTATTCCTCGAGACAGCTCCAAGTGAAATTCGTGCGGCGCTTACGACCAAAAACTCTGGGATACAGTTTGAAGGAAAGAAATTGAGTTAGCCGTGACAAGACGAGATACTCGTCGTCCCTGAGCGGATAAATTCGCGAGGATCGTTTTCGAAACAATGGCTCGGTTAATTTGGTCGCGATAGAGACACGAAATTGAGACGACGAAAAGTACAATTATTGCAGTAGCAGTCTGCATGGAAAACATTTTAACGACGGCAATCAGGCTGCTATTATTAACCTTTTCAGTCGTGAAACGTTGATGTGAATTGGAGACGGAGAGCGAGCGAGGATGGATGCTTAAACCCGCAAGCTTTCATTAGCAGGGGACGTTAATTTAGTCACGAGAATGTGTTTCGGTAATCTTTATACGTCTTACTTTGGGTCATCTAAATGAGATACCGAAATTTGTTACGGTGAACGTTTGACGGTTTAAAGAGTGATACAGTTATTGGGTTGTTCAGAAGGTTTCTAGCGAAATTTTGGAACGATTCAAAAGCAATGTTTTCGTATTTAGAATTATCACTTATATTTAGAATTATCACATATATTTAGAATTATCACTCATATATAAAATTTTCACTCATGTTTAGAATTTTCACTCATATTTAGAATTATCACTCATATATAAAATTTTCACTCCTGTTTAGAATTTTCACTCGTATTTAGAATTACCACTCACATTTAGAATTACCACTTATATTTAGAATTATCACTCGTATTTAGAATTTTCACTCATATTTAGAATTTTCACTCATATTTAGAATTATCACTCGTATTTAGAATTATCACTCGTATTTAGAATTATCACTCATGTTTAAAATTATCACTCATATTTAGAATTATCAAAGTGGTAAAAATGACACATTTCATAAATTTTATAAATTTACTGCGATACATTCTTAGAATTTTCTTCCATCTTCTGTGGAAAATATAGATAATGGTTTGTCTCGCTTGCATCGTGTATTTTTAACACACACTATATTTTGATTTCTTTGGTACAAATAGGTTGCTTTAATCATCGGTAGTTCTGGTGTTAATTTTTTATTTAATATTGCATACCTCATTTGTTTCTGTGACTTTTAGACATCTGTTGGATACTTTCTTCTCTTCTGGATCCACTTTATTAAAAACTGTTGATCTTCCTTAACAGTGGATTTTTTTGAATAATTTTTGTAGGACTTCGGTTTATTTAATTTCTTGCAATTAGAGAGGTTCGATAAAAATAGGAATAAATTTAGCTGGACTCTATAATGTTTTATGATTAAAGTCCAATAATTTTTAATCGACATTTTTGACTAATTTCTGTATTTAATCAGTCTGAAAACAGAATTTTGTTTTTTAGAATTAAGTGCTTTATCGTTTGCTAAAGATTCATAAAATATCAAAACTTCTAATAAAATACTACGAATTTTCCGAGCAACCCCACATTTAGAAGTAAATTGCATATCGTTGAAACTTCCCAGAGAAACAATTAAGTTCTTCATGCAAAAAGCAATAACAGCTAGAGAAAATAATATTTTATTGTTCATTGGTAATTCAGACCGGTTCCCCATTTTTTATTTTACATACACGTTGTCGTAAAAAAAATTCAACTGCGAGCACACATTTATATTAATCCATCCAAATAGATACAACAAACGTATATAAATTATTCCACTCTCTGAACGATAAAAAAAACACCGAAGTAGATACTGGATAAACGTCCGATTTTATTTTAAACCATTCCATTAAATACATTTCAATATCCAATCCTTCAATCGAAAACTTCGGTGCAAAAATCGTGCAATTTTCAAAAATCGTTCGCTTTTCAGAAAAATTGTACCGCTCCGAATTTTGAATACCTTCATACATTGTCGATTTGTTTCGCTCGATGTTCCACGAATTAAAAGAAAAAAAAAAAAATAATAATCTAGAGTACTCGATTTTCGCGTTAAAGTCCTCAATTATTGCTCTATACGTTTGATGAAAATTTCCATACAATTCATATCCGATGTTCCTCGTCACATTTCTAACAACTCCAAACTCATTTCCCAACAACGGTGCCCCGTTACACCCAAAACCCCGAACGACGTTTCCAAAAGCTTTTACGTCTCGAGGACAGCCAAATTACTTCCATAACGAAGAGTAATTTCTCACAATAACATCAATTAGAATACAGACGCGGGGAGAAAGCTGGCATTCGCGTGGCCAAACCGAGTCGGAGAATGGAAACGAATTTCAGAATTCGAAGGTCCGTGACGCGGAGTAGCACGAAAATGCAATCTTTGTTCCCCCGGCCTCGAAGATGCATAATCAAAGCAATAATCTCGACGAACGCGAACGCTCGAGCGTACAATGCCCTTTGCGCTCGCACACAGACACGCCATGTGCGCTTCGTACACGTTTATACGATCTCTGTGAGCTGAGAATTTCCATGCTAATGCGATTTCTGTAACAGACAGCTTCATTTGGCCCGGTGGATTTCAATATGGTCTCGCGACCGGTCAAAGTGATTCGAAACTCGCTCGGGCTGATTTATATTGCATTTTCAGACCGGCACGAGTTATTCGCGAGCTCGGTCGCATGAGCCTTGGTCCTAATTGATCTCGGGCCGGCCCGACTACTTACGTTGTACCGTAGATCGTAGATCTGCGGCTAAACCACGGTCACCTGAACTTCACGTGAACTTTTGATCCCCTTTATGGCTCGATAAATTAGCGACTCGAGCAGGACGAATGTCCGGTTCGTCGAAAAGGGCGCCGACGATTTCCGGGGATGTATAATTTTTAGCTAATGTTTTTTTCTTTTACGGTTGATCGTGAATCGATGGCCAGGATGTTGCTCTTAGAACGTTTGATCGAATGATATCGAGTTCGTTAGGTGGCTGGTAATATTGATCGTCGGAGGTTTGGTATCTGTAAGGGCGTCTCTTGGGACATTTATCGGTTTTAGATAGATTTATGGTGCGGAGAGAGTATTTTATTTCTGTTGATGTTGTAATTGCATTTGAGAGCTGTAATTATTTAACGCTGCAACTACCGACGTGGTTGGTACTGAATTTTTATTGTTATTATTAGAAGTTTTTGAGAATATTCTCAGAATTTTTATTATTTTTAGAATCTTTAGGATTTTTATTATTTTTAGAATCTTTAGAATTTTTATTATTTTTAGAATCTTTAGGATTTTTATTATTTTTAGAATCTTTAGAATTTTTATTATTTTTAGAATCTTTAGAATTTTTATTAATTTTAGAATCTTTAGAATTTTTATTATTTAGCATTGATTTTAATTGATTTTCCATCAGGCTGTGTGCTACAATACGAATTAAAAAATATTTAATCGATAAATAGCGGAGAGTTTAAGAAGAAAATTGTAAAAGTCTGTAAAGGAAAGTGGTATCTTTGCTTAATATATTTTAATAAAACTCATTAATGAATTATAAGATATTATTTTAAATTGATAGCGTTGGTTCTTGGAAACCAACGACTTCTAAACGAAAAGTTCAACGCCGGTCCGCGGGGATCGTCGTAGCGCTTAACGTATTAATAAAGAAGCAAATATCGATTTCTTCGATACTAAATGGTTATATTTTATATTGGTTTTGAGACTGAATAGAACCGTTAAATCGACGCGTCGAAGTTTCTGCAATGGCAGCGAAAGGGTTAACCCTCCGCCGCCATAATGGGTCGGAGAGTTTCAGGCGAAATTTTCATTGTTCAACTTCTTCCTAACGAACGTGTCACACTCCGTGGTTCCACACACACATTTGACTAAAGTCTCACCTGTATAGCAAACTAGGAACCTTAATAAGTGCCTAAAAAATTTTTCAGATTTTTTTCAACTCCAGAATACCTAAAAATCCTATAATTATATTTAATCTGCAATTCTTGCGAAGTATTTTTTTTTTCGTTCTTCATTATTATTAATTTTGTTTCTTTTTTTTCGTTCTTTATTATCATTAATTTTGTTTCTTTTTTTTCGTTCTTTATTATTATTAATTTTTTTTTTTTATTAAGAGTTTCTTTTTTTCGTTCTTTATTATCATTAATTTTGTTTCTTTTTTCTCGATAATAAGAAGCGAATATTTTTCCAAAGACGTAAAAATTTAAAACTCTTTCTTCGCAAAGAGTTATTACAATTAATTAAAATTACTAACAATTTTACCGAATTCCAGTTTCCGAATCTTTTACGTTACTCCATTCGACACGTTACATGACAAATTAAACGCTTCGAATAATACTGAAACATTGTTATTCATTTCTACGGTGGAATTAAAGGAATTAATGAATCTGGCAGCGCCACGATTTATCGATTGTACACGTGTACCTGGAACGAGACGATTTCTATTTAGATACTATCTCTACGCGGACACCGTTGAAACGAGAAATGGTCACGTTTTAGGATGGCAATTTGGCACGGTGAAAGTTCGTAGTAATTTGGTAAAATATCTGAGAGAGCGGTACTAAAGAGCGGTAATATAAAGGGTCAATGGAAGATATTGAAACCGATGTTAAATCGAAATATTAATTTCCTCGACGATATCTTAATTTATTGAGAGATAAAGTACGAAACACTAAAGTCGTTACATTTCATGAAAATGTTAGAGAGGGAAGATAAATTTTTATTTCAAAGGTTCTAGTAAGTTGAGTTTGAAAGATTCTATTTTCCACGGTATAGATTCTAAAAATCTCTCTTTACGTTCCGTACCAGATACTTACTCTGATTTCAAGCACAGATAAGATTCTTGTTTTATACCCGACAAGAAGTCAACGGGCGGAATTTATGTAGTAACCTAATAAACGTCCAACACTGGAACGATATTTCTTATGTCATAAAAAACTCGGAACGAAAGCATCGAACGATCGATAAGTCAAGGGAGACGATGAGCAAAATGAAGTTCTTTTCAATGATAAGCATCGTAGCTAAAGAAAAGAAAAAAAAAAAGAAAGAAAGAAAGAAAGAAAAAAGAAATCCTCTTTCCTTCTGATACGCCGTACCTTCCTCGTTTATCAAAGACTTCCCTTTTTCGAGGTATCTTCCGTAGCTGTCCTAAGAACGGAAACGAATTTTGGAAGATAAGTCTTTAAGGGTGGAGGATTTTATATGCGTGTATAAATTTTACTACTTCGTTTACTTATCCAACATTCGAACTCTTCTGTTCAACGAATAATATTATTCTGGTTAAATGGGATACTTAAATAGCCGGGTATTCTTTAATGATAATTAATAACCATTCGCTATAATTAATTCTAGATTATTTAACTGCAGCGTCGCGTACGTTATTATTAATAATTCGTAAAAGTTGTAACTGGAACTGGACAGGTAATATTTTGAAAAAATATAATCTTCATTCGAATAATGGAAAGTTATGATACAGATACGTGGTATTGTCACACTTAATTATAATTATCCAGCACAACGCAGACATTATTTTGCAATTAATTTTGACCGGATATAACCAGAATTTTATTCGCTTACCGGAAAATAAATTACAATTTATTACAGTTTTTTTCGGTTTGATTAAAAGATTTTGGAATTGATCATTTCTATAATTTAACCATGTTAAGTCGGTACACAGTATAGTAATAAAATTGAATAGTGCAGCGATAAATGAATAAAATAAGATTTAAAAAATATAAATATATGACTATGTACCTTCTAATTCCAAGTCACAGTTAAATTCTACATCTTCATTTTAGAATAGTATAGTAATTCCTTGTCAAATACCTTCACTAACATTTTATTCTTAACCCTTTGCACCTAAAAGCTCCACAACGGAGCCATTATTTCAATACAAACAATTTTTCTGATCCTTTTTTTTCTTTTTGCACACATTTTCACCCAAATACAAATATACTCTTCGCTCTAAAATCGCTTCCAGTAATTAATAATATAAATAAACAAACGCTTACAAAGTTTTACAGTACAGTAAAAAAATTCGATTAACCCTCTGTAACCCAAAGTCTGCTTACCGGAGAAAAAGTTACGATTGGTTACAGTGTTTCACTTTGATTAAAAAATTTTTAAACTAATAATTACTATAGATAGATGATATCACTACACTGATACAGTAATAAAACTTAATAGTACACTGCTAACTAAATAAAATTAATTTTTTAAAATACAGATACACTATTTTCTAACTTTTAAATCACACTGCACCATACAGAGTTAAAGCTTTCAAACTCACCCCTAAAAAAAAATAAAAAACGAAATACCCGAAGTAACACAGTTCAATGCACAAGATCTTCCACAATTCCCTATCCTGAACAAACCCGCTTCCTAAAAGCTAAGTTCAGAGAGATCGAATCGTTGCCAACCCCACGAAGTTCGTTACACAAAATCTTTCGCAAGCCTGGCCTTTCATAATTACAACCCTTCAACAAACATCAAGCCCGGAAAGAAGATTCCCTCGCCAACATCCTCGTTTGTCAAACGCCGGTACTTGCTCGCTCGCGGTTACAGCGATCCTAAAACACAGGCGGATCGTGAAAGGTGGATGAATCCTGACGTAACGGCGGAACGTTGGACGCGCAAATTTGAGCTCGGCGACGGTTTAAGTGTCGTAGAAAAGCGTACGGGAACCGCGAGGTTGTGCATATTCACAGCGATACGCGAAAGCCTTAACGCCGAGCACAAACGCACGGTTTTGTTCGCGGTACGTTCGGTGAGAAGGAAGCCGAGCTCTGTGATACCAACCCGCTTCATTTTTATACCGCGAAAATCGTTACGAGCTTTTCGTCGCGTCTCTCTATGCGAATCAGAATGGCGCGGTGGTCGTCGTCGCAGCTGCGCGACCGTGCCATTTGCATACGCGCGGGATGCTTTCATTTCGACTCCTTTCTTTTCTTTCCTTCTTTTTTTTTTCTCTCCATCTTTTTTTTCTCCCCCGCTCCCGACATCCTTCTCACCCCGTGACGCTTCTTCGCGCGCCGTTTACGAGCCTTCCGTTACGGATTAAATTTAATACGCTGCCCCGGCGCCACGGTCCATTATATTTCCGCCAAATCCTCGCTGTTCCCCGATGCTAAGAAACGGGATACGCCGCTCACCCTGGAATTTAAAGACACTCAGACGGGCGTTCGCGCGGAATCGCGCCCCGAGCAACCCCCGAGCGAAGCTGGAATTTTCGTGTTCCCTCGCGGCGCAACGCGGAGCTGGCTTAAGGAGAAGAATATGGCGTTTCCGTTGCCACGGAAAATGTGAAATACCTGATTTGTACGTCGGGGGTTTGGCTGAGCTTGGCCTGGCTTCGGCTGGCTTCGAAGATGATGCTTTTGCGGCATTGTTTTACGTCTCGGCGAGAAGGGGATTGGGCGAAGCAAGGTGGTTGGTGTTTATGATTAGCATTAGATTTTTATGCATTCGTAGAAAATTTTAGGGCGCTGAATTGCACGGAATAAACGTAACGCGGGAAAATATACGAAACATCGGAATCGTAGCGTATTTTACAATACGTGGTTGGTGAAATGGTTGTAGCATCGTAGTTTGGAACACAGCAGTGGGTATATCGAAAGACAGGACTATAAAAGGGAAAGACACCGGCGAATACGAGGCCCAAAGGGCTGGCGACTGCTGTTCTGGACGATGCGTAGGCGAGGGTGAGAAGTGCGTGCTGGTGGGAGCAGAGGGTGAGAAGTGCGTGGCGGTGGGAGCAGAGGGTGAGAAGTGTGTGGTGGTGGGAGCAGAGGGTGCGCGAGAATTTTTGAGAGAATTGTAAAATAGAGGAGATTGTCGTCGACGTTGAAGAACGGAGGATCTACTAGATCTACTAGAGCAGTGGTCGGCTCTTTGGCTCCTTAAGTGCGGCTCTGGCACAAATATCCACGGAAGGCGCAATGATATTAATAAAATAATATGGGCGCAATAATATTAATGAAAAGTTATGACTATACCAAATGCTTTAACACTTAAATTTAAGATGTTTCAAAAAATGGAGTTAATCAATGTGTGCACGAACGGCTCATATATTAATAAAATTGTATTTTTTCAAAAGATTTTTTTTTATTTTTATTTTCATCAATTTAATAATGATAATAATTTTGTACCGGTGGCTTTAGAAAAAAATATATTTGAAATATTTTTATAGGCACCCCAGGTTTTATTTAGTGCAATCAAATTTAGTGTAATAAAAGTTTACTAAACAAGCAGATTTGGCACCCAATTTTTTTTTAAATCGTTGTAATGTTCATATTTGGCTCTTTGGCTAATAAGTTTGCCGACCACTGTACTAGAGGATCTACTAGAGCTATCTCAGTGTCGAACTATTTTTGTTTTATTTTACATCTATTTTTATGTTTTTCTAAAATACACATATAATCCTTTATTATAATACCAGATAATTTTCTATGCAAGTTTTTTTTTTCTTTTTTTCTTTTTATTGTATTAAAAATATAAATTTGTGTAAAAATCAGCGGTTGAACGATCGCTTGGTACGGTTTGTGAGTATTTTTGTGAAATGTGGATAAAGAAATGAGATATTGACTTTAATTTGTTTTTTTGTTACAGTAAGGGATCTTAACTTGTATCTCGTACAGTTATAATTTTATGTTTCTATTTTACCCGAGTTTGGATTCATTTCTAAAATTATTACGGATTAAAGAGGGAAGAAACAAGCTTTCGGAAATTTAGAAATAATTTATGCATTAAGCTTCCACTCCTGAGATTTAGGATTCTGGGATAAAATTAGTTTCCAAGCTACAATCAATATCCATTTCATATAATTCAATTAACAAGCAAAAAAAGGGTCTAAGATTAATGACCGACTTAGAGAATAAAATTTGTCGTGGAAGAATTATTCACCAGAAATTTTTTCAGATCCCTTCGATGCTTAATCCATTGCTGCGATCTTCAAATCGAAATTGAACGATTAAAAGAGCGAACTGAATTTTTCGCCGATACGAGAGACGTTGAATTAATATTTGCTCGAATTTTAATCGTTGCCTAATTCACGGTTATTTCATCCCCGAGCAAGTATCCGGCAATAATTTCTTCTCAATAGCGCGCCTTTTTGATTCCGCCTGTTAAAATTCAACAAGCGCCGTGGCGATTCGTGTCACGTACATTTGAGACGTTAAAGCAGAATAAAAACCGAAATCTCGGTTCCCGGAATTCAAAGTTGGACAGAGGATAAAGGTAAAGCATCCAGACGAAGTTAAAATTGTAAACATTTGGAATTTAGGTCAGGCATGTGACTCGGATTCAAAGCGGCGGAAAGGAAACAAAAGCAAAATTAAATTAAAGTGTTCCTCTCGTTCGCTCCGGGGATGAAAGTTAAAAAAAAAAAAAGAAAAATTAGAAAAAAAGAGTTCGTGTATCCTTGTTTTTATCTTTCCTCCCTTATCGTCGAGCAGCAAAATTTTTAATTGGCCGAGCTCGTTTCGCGCGTCGAAATTATTTTTTTTTTCCCCAACTATCTTGAACATCCTAACTATTTTAGGAAGAGAATCGATGCCACCGCTGAATTATTATACAGCATCGATGTTTTAACGCCAGCATCTCTCTAATTAGGCCAGTCGATGCATTGGAATAATTTAAGCCGTGAATCGATCGTTTAGAGCTATCTATATGTTTAAGTATCGCAATATCGTAGAAATTAAATTCTAATTACAAATTGAAGACTGTATAAGGGCTGGAAATGTAGAGACTTAAAATTTACATTATTTTTGGGAGTAAATGATACTTGTTTCTTAATGACTGAAACAAAATTTTTGATTGATTTGTCATTTTATTGTAATTTGGATTCAGTTCCAAATTTTTGTCCCGAAAGTTTTTTTCGTAGTCTTCGCGCAACGGCTTCGTTTTGGCAGTGTTTATATAAATATGCAGACTTATCTGTTAAACGAGAGATGGAGGAAGGTAAAAGACCAAAATGGATTTTATGTAAAATAGTAATATATTGGAAAATAAAAAATTTTATGCATCCAATACTTGTTAATAAAACGGAAGAAATCTATGTAAAATAATATATTGTAAAATAAAAAATATTATACATTCAATACTTGTTGATAAAATGAAAAAAATCTATGTAAAATAAAAAATATTATGCATCCAATACTTGTTAATAAAACGAAAGAAATCTATGTAAAATAATATATTGCAAAATAAAAAATATTATACATTCAATACTTGTTGATAAAATGGAAAAAATCTATGTAAAATAAAAAATATTATACATTCAATACTTGTTGATAAAATGGAAAGAAATCTATGTAAAATAAAAAATATTATGCATCCAATACTTGTTAATAAAACGAAAGAAACTTTTGGGACAACTTAATATAAACTTATTTTTGATTAGTCACTAATTAATATCGACTTATATTAAAATTATTTTTAATTTAAATTAAGAATTTCTTTTAGCTAATTCTGACCAGCGTCTTTGGATGTCAAAGCTGTACTTGGTTCAAGCTCGTGTACTTATTTCTGTGTTCCAAATCTTCTGCAACCGCACAGAATGTGGTTTGTCGAAAGAATTTATTCGCAGTGGTTACAGATTGGTCCAATTTTTCTAACTCTAAAACCATGGAGGTGGTCGAAATGACTGATTTCCAATTTCCCGTATAAATTCTATAAATCTATACAATTTTAAGAATTAATTTTATTTTTCTGTAACGAATATGAATAAGTATTTATTCCCCCTGCATTTTATATTTTTTTCAAATAGTTATCGTTTCGAATTCCTTGCTTGAAATAATTTTAAACACTTCAATCGGTAGTTCTAGTGTTAATAAATATTCCTGGCTAATTTTTCAGCGCCCAGATCTGAGTTTTGCCAGAATTGTCCTATCTTTTCTCTTCATGTTTTGAGCAGGCATTTTTTCAGCGAGTTCCACCTATTTTCTTACACATTAGAATACAAAATTCGTAGCAGCATAACTAAACAGTGGGTTACGCCTGCACTCGGAAATACAGCTCGTGACCCGGCAGTGGGTCACGCTTGGTTGAATGTGTTAAGTGAACGAGTCAAGTATTATACGGAATATAAGGTCGACATTAATGTACATAAAACACTGGCAAAACCACGAATTGGTTAAACATGTCATTATACTTCACAATCTCAAGCAACGCGCACACAAATACAATGTCTACAAGCATAAAGAACAGCGTGTCACGAAAAGGTTTTAAATACATTGCTAAAATTAATCTCTACTGTACAGAGTTTCTGCTTCAATGTCATTTATAAAATAATTCTTTTCGGCATATATTTGTAAATAATACACCAACATGTTCGCGTTTCTTTTTTAATATGTAAATTAAAAGCAATTTTTTTTCTTTTTTAAAGCAAATCTTTTTATCCCCATAATGCATCGTCCATTTGAGCTGCTGAGTCAGTTTTTCTTTTCAAAATTTCAACTGAATTTAATCGCATTTCAAAACACAGGAAGACAATGATCGCTAAAAACCGCAGGTATTTATTGACAGATTTAATATTGCAATCATTTGTAAGCACATTTGGTCACAAAGGTATCTCAATTTTTAAAAAAAGTGTCAGTACACACATCGAAGCACACACTGATGTAAAATACATATGCGTTTATAACATTAACACTAGGACTACCGCACCAGTCAAAATGACTGTTTCTTTCAAAAGACATTATTTAAAAAAAAAAATTAGTGATAGTATTAGACATGTATTAACATCAAGGTTTCGTTTTTTAATATATTTTCGTTACGTGCGAATTCCGGTGGTATTAAGCTCGGATTATTATTCATTCATAATTTCTTATAGAAATTTTGTAAATTTACAACGATGTATTTTTGGGGATTTTCTGTGACTTTTTGTAAACAAATATATACAAAGAATTGTTACTCTTATCATTTTTATTTCTTTGATACAAATAAGTCTACTTTAATCGCCGGTAGTTCTACTGTTAGTATTGATGTTTACGACAAAAATTTAATATTTTTAATATTTATATTAAAAACAACTGAAAACCTGAATCTTTCATAGCTCACACAAATTCGAGTACACATTAATCCAGTATAATTAAAATAATTTAACAAACACAGAAAATTTCAATAAGACACCATAAACCAAAAACAACTGAAAACCTGAATCTTTCATAGCTCACACAAAATCGAGTACACATTAATCCAGTATAATTAAAATAATTTAACAAACACAGAAAATTTCAATAAGACACCATAAACCAAAAACAACTGAAAACCTGAATCTTTCATAGCCCACACAAAATCGAGTACACATTAATCCAGTATAATTAAAATAATTTAACAAACACAGAAAATTTCAATAAGACACCATAAACCAAAAACAACTGAAAACCTGAATCTTTCATAGCTCACACAAAATCGAGTACACATTAATCCAGTATAATTAAAATAATTTAACAAACACAGAAAATTTCAATAAGACACCATAAACCAAAAACAACTGAAAACCTGAATCTTTCATAGCTCACACATAATCCAGCACACATTAATCCAGTAAAATTAAAATAATTTAACAAACACAGAAAATTTCAATAAGACACCATAAACCAAAAACAACTGAAAACCTGAATCTTTCATAGCTCACACAAAATCCAGCATACATTAATCCAGTAAAATTAAAATAATTTAACAAACACAGAAGATTTCAACAAATACACCATATTTACGAATCTATCAAATTCTTTTCACCAAATTCTGTTGTTCGCTAAATTAAAATTAAAATTTCTTTCACCCGAAACCCTTCACTTTCATCAATTTCGCGTCACACGAGCCAGCAACGCGCGTGCATTCCATTCCGCCTGCATATTAGCGCAATGTTCTCGCGCTCCAACTGACCCGGCCCTGCTTCACTCGTAAGGTTGCGCATCTGTAGACACCTGACAATCGGTTTCACCGTCCCTGTTACTCGATACCGCGTTATTCGCGTCCATCGGCCCGCGTAGCCAAGTTCGAACCGCCGGCACAGAGACACCACGGCTGAAAATGATTGTCTCAGAGCGTGGATCGGAACAGGAAGCAGTAAAAATGTAGTTTATGCGAACCTTAGATCGCGGCGATATTGGTTTAACGGCGAGGGAATCCATTTCCGCGATTGTTTCCAGACGTATGAAACGCGGCCGTGGAAATATCGCACGGGATGAGCGTTTATCGCGAAGGTTGCCTCGTATATCGAGTCATTAAGATAGCGAGAAATTAGATAACCTTTTCTTTATTCGGTAGACTACCTGGATGGTGTTCGTAATAGAGATTATTTGGATAAAACGCATAATGTACGTGGTTTCGAACGAGTTACGCGAAATATCTTCATTTTATTAGGCGCCGGAAAAAGTTGGATTTATTATTTTTATAGGTGTTGAGCGTGCCGTCGACGCTCTGACCCTAAACTGACTTAACGGTCTTGGGCCTCGTTGAGACGAATATTCGGAGAACTTCGTCGTGGTGCTGAAGTCTCCTGATTGTTGGATGTTGTTGTCAATCGTGATTTTCGTGTTCTTCCGTGTTATAATAGTCGTGTTCTCGCGTGACTTGTTGTGATCTCCGTTGAATGTGTTATGCCGATTTGTTCTGAACTGATGTTGAATGTGTTCTCGTGTTGTTGGTCTCATGTGTTCTTGTGATTGAATGTTTGATGCGATGATTATGTTCTGCTCTGCCTTCCCGATTGAGACGTCGTCTCTCACGACGCTTCGGGAAGGGAGAGTTTTCGGGGGTTGAAACACGCGGACTGGCCAACGTCATTTTGAGGGTCGCATGAAGGCCCACGAATGTCCCCTTGCCGCGAGTTGCGATGTGCATTTCGTCAAGGCGCTTCTCCTCTTAACACGTTAACCCTCTATAGGCCGAATTTTGTCTGCTTATTGGAGAAACAATTACGATTACAGTTTTTCACTTTGATTTGGAAATGTTTTAAGTATTAATTACTGTAGATGAATCGTCACTGCAGTAATACAGTAATCAAATTTTTAAGGATTCTCAAATCAAAGTGAAAAATTGTAATCGTAATTTTTTCTCCGATAAGCAGACAAAATTCGGGCTATAGAGGGTTAAGAAGAAAATTTTAAATGTTAGAAAATGGCGGTAGACAAACGACTGAAGCAAGAAAGAAATGAATTTGCATGGAAATCCGCCATGTAACCAAACACGAAACACTCAGGACGAGGTGTCGAACTTAACTCGAACCGCCAAGATTAAAATAACCGCTATCATCTTCTTAACAATCATTTGATTGCTTCTCAAATAAAATTTCAAATCTCTCATACTTTACTCAGCGATATATTTAAATTCCGAAGCTGATTCTAAATCTGCCACACGAACCCATTACGGAAAAAGAACAATTATAAAGTTACAAACTATAAATTTCATTCTTATCAACACATTACGGACGGGTCACGAAATTTCTCGTATTTTATATTTCATATCTTGAAATGGTAAAAATGATGAACGTATGAGAGATAACTTTTAAAAATGATTTTCTTAGTTCAAACTTTCAATTATCATCTATCTCTAGAATACGAAATTATTCATAAAAGTGTTAATGCAAGCAAAGAATTTATTCTAATTCTATTTCATAGTAAGGTTTACAAAAATCAGCTTCCGTCGCCGATGTGTTAAATAACCACAAAATTGCTTCCTCCTCTTCCAAACGTAACCAAAATTCAGCACGTAACTTATCCTTTGCCACGTTCAAAGTTTTACAACAATGTTTCTCCACGCGTCATACTCTCACCTACTTTCGCTCGTTAGTAAAAAAAACATAACCCGAAGCTTCCGCGTGGAAACGTACGCTTAAAGTATCCCTCGTTTACCGCCACGCAGAAATACAGTTGTCACGGTGACACAATTATAACAATTATTCTCAATCAACGTACCAGCGTTCTCTCTCAATTGGCACACAAACAGATCTCGTTAGAAAAAAAAAAGAAAAAAAGAAAAAAAAAAAAGAGTGCGAAGGTGGACGCGAAATTAATGGGAATAAAAAATCAAGCAGAGTCTCGATTATTTCCCGGTCCTCCCTCTCGCCTGCTCGTCGCGGCCGCCATTGTGGCCGTTCACCAGCTCGATTATGACTCGGGTCCGCGTGCAGGTATTAAGTGGAATTCCCTTCGCTTTCCCCGTAATGCGAGCTCGGCGCGAACACTTCCGCGAGGAAGCCATGCAACGTGTGTTTCGTACACCATCAGGCAACAATGCAATTCCAGTGTCGAAGTGGCGCAATTGCCGCAATTATTCCCGTCAACCGTTGCAGCGTCCCATTTTACGCGGAACGATACGAAAATGTCATCGTGTCTGTCGTCCAAGTGATTGCTGGCGCGAAAGCTCGACGAATTTGCGTTTTAAAATATTTTACGCGCCAGATTTTTAGTTTGATGGTGCATTTTGATACACGAGGTAGTATATATATATATAT
>SMSQ01020844.1:0-14375 GCA_019453375.1 Ctenoplectra terminalis
TTTCGTGTATTTTTATAAATTTCATATTGAGTCGTTTGTTACTTTTGCAAAAGATTTTTGTGTCGTTTCGTGTATTTTTATAAATATGATATTGAGTCGTTTATTACGCTTATGAAAAATTTTTGTGTTTCTTATATTGATACATTTAATTGTGTATATTAATAAATAAAATATTAAGTCCTTCATTTGTTCTATGGAAGGTTGTGGTGTTCTTTATATTAATAAATTGTTTAAAGGCTTTCATAGTAAAGTTTCCGCGTTAGAAAATTGTCAAAACGTTTAAAAACTTGATAATCCTTGATAAGTTTAGATGCATTAAAATATTATAATTTAATTCAACTTGTTTCTCTGTAATAACTTATAATATTCGAATACGAGAATTACCGTTCATGTTGAACAAACTGTATTAATTTTTTAATCTATTTTAAAATGTATAAAAATTTTATGTATAAATTAATCTAATCTTGCACGTGATAAAAAAGCCATTGAGAATTCTGGCGTGTTTTAAACAGTCATTTATTTCTAGCATACTTAACACTAATTACCTATTCTAGCCACAAGTTATTCCAATCATCTATGATTATTCTTTTTGATAATAAAACTACTCGGATTATAACACCACTCTAAAAAATATCGGAGAGAAAGTTGGACGATAATTTAAAGTGCCAATCATCACCATGAGATTAATCTAAACAAACATCGATCAAAAGTATCAAATTGACGAGAACGAAAGTTGCTGACGCAAATAATCCTTATTTAATATTAATCACCTACGACGCTATCTACTTCGATGTGATAACGCGATGCAAGTGATTAACTATTTCTAATCATCGACTACCATCGATAAATCGGTAAGACTTATAAAATCGCAGCAGTGATCGACAGTAATGAAACCATCGGTCGAAAGATTTCATCATAAAAAAATAAATGTTACAAAATTACGAATGCGAAATGAGATACAAATATATTCTACCTTAATACATTGAGGACTCATCATGAGATATCTCGTTAAGATAAAATTCTAAAAATTAAGTTAATTCTAAAAATATTCTCTTCAACAGAAAATTAAAATAAAAAAATATATATATATATATATATATTTTTTTTTAGGTTGAGTAGATCGAAACGAATCGGATTATTTGCTTTCGATGGTGGAAAAATAATAGTAAAAATTTAGAAAGTTATCTTTTTCTTATCAATTCATAATTAATATCCGTTTAATTCCAAAATTGATAATAAAAAATTTTATTACACTTAAAAATCCTACTTTTGACTAAATTCTTATTTAATCTAAAATCTAATTTTATTTTAATTGTATTTAAATCTAAATTCGTAATTAATACCCATTTAATTCCAAAATTGATAATAAAAAATTTTGTTACACTTAAAAATCCTACTTTTGACTGAATTCTTATTTAATTTAAAAACCTAATTTTATTTTAATTCTATTTCAATCTAAATTCATAATTAATAGCCATTTAATTCGAACGTTAATAGAAAAACATTTTTTTAAACTTAAAAACCTTTCTTTCCGAAGAAATACTGAATTCTTATTTCAATTCGATTCGTCTCGGTTTACCTTATGCAAATAAAAGCTTTATTTAATTACGACTTTATCCCACAATAGATTTATAAAAAAAGATTTAAAAAAATCTGGTCTACTATATAAAAAATTATAAAAATTACGAATTACTCGTTTCCACTTCCGGTTCTAGCGTTAACTAATTCCATTCTATTCTATCTTCGAATTATCGTCTTTGTTTCTCGCTTCAAAGTTGGAAATACATCGGATATTTCTCTCGTATTTGCAACGCAGTACATTTTTATAAAATGTTTTTTGTCTTCCGAACAGAATTTCAGCGCGGTTATACGTGATCTGTTTACCGCGAATCGAAAGAAGCGGGGACAAAAGGAACAGCAGGAAGTGGAAAGGCACTTTTATCGCGAACAAAACGTTTTCAATGGGTACCATTGTGGCCACGGTATAACAGCCGTACTTGTAACGGTAGTGCTTGAAATCGAAGTGTACTATTCGACTCTGTTCCGTTTCGTTTCATGACGATTCATCTTTCGTTTGGATATTGAAAGCATGACCGACAACTTTGGCCAAAACTGACATGAGAAATCTTTGATTCGCATACAGTGGATGCTCAAATTATTATCCGACGAAAGAATCGTATATTTTATGTTTTTGGTGGCATTGTAACTTCAATCGCAGCGAAATGTTGGTACTGTTTTTTGTTCTCGACAAGTTGACAGACAGTTTGATTATATTTTGATACGTTCGAGATAATATTTTACTTCGTTAATGCTAGATTCACGGAGTAATTTTAACGAATTTCGAATTTCAAAAGGAAAATTGTAGAAAAAGTTTACATTTTTCTTATATTTCCTTCCACTGTCTTTCATCACTTCGTTTTCAATTTCCTCAACTATTTTTCCACTCTCCTATTTTTGGATTATATTTGTCTTCTAGAATTATATATTTTATATTTTTGGTGGTATCGTAACTTCAATCACAGCGAAATGTTGGTACTCTTTTTTGTTCCTGACAAGTTGACAGACAGTTTGATTATATTTTGATACGTTCGAGATAATATTTTACTTCGTTAATGCTAGGTTCACGGAGTAATTTTAATGAATTTCGAATTTCAAAAGGAAAATTGTAGAAAAAGTTTACATTTTTCTTATATTTCCTTCCACTGTCTTTCATCACTTCGTTTTCAATTTGCTCAACTATTTTTCCACTGTCTCATTTTTTGATTATATTTGTCTTCTAAAATTATATATTTTATATTTTTGGTGGACTGTAACTTCAATTACAGTGAAATGTTGGTACTGTTTTTTGTTCTCGACAAGTTGACAGACAATTTGATTATATTTTGATATGTTCGAGATAGTATTTTACTTCGTTAACACTAGATTTACGGACCATAGCTGGATCGTTTCGATGGGTACGTTAGAACACAGTTTTGTTTTAACAATATTAGTTAATTTTATTTTAAATTAACAAACTGTTATCACTGCAGGAATATTTAGCACATTTTTGTATATAAATTTAATTTTGAATGTACATTTTCCCCGCGTGTACTTGTTAATCTTAAGCGCGAAATTTGAAATCCGTCAAATTGACGGGTTCCGTAAATCTAGTGTTAATGCTAGATTCACGGAGTAATTTTAACGAATTTCGAATTTCACAAGGAAAATTGTAGAAAAAGTTTACATTTTTCTTATATTTCCTTCCACCGTCTTTCATCCCGTTATTTCCAATTTGCTCAATTATTTCTCCACTGTCTCATTTTTTGATTATATTTGTCTTCTAGAATTATTTAAAAAAAAGTGAATTATCGAAGAATTTTCTAAAAATGTTCACTCGAACGATTTATTAATGCAATTTTCTTTTTTCCCTACACGGTGAAACTAATATCTAGTTAAATTACGAGGTAGATTAATTTTTCCTCGCATCATATGCGTGCAACGTGAAACATGTCGGTCCTTTTATTATACTAAAATTTTTGTCTAATGTTTGTTCCGCTAAAAAATAACTCGACGCTCCGACTAGCCGGTGAGATATTGCCCCATTACTTCTCTCTTCCGTTTATTACGCGAACGCAATGTAATATGGCATAAAATAGGTTTACTCATACTCTCATGCGAAATGATAGTTCATACGGTATATTCAAACGTAGAATTTATACGTGAGAACGCTCAGAAAGCAAAAAAGTACAAGATTAAAGCTTTACATTTACAGAGAACAATATAGGGGGTGCCCTAAAAAAAAAAGAAAAAAAAAGAACTTCGATTAACCCTGCTGTCCTCGCTTACGTCAAAGATTTCTATCTCTTTGAAATTCTCTGTTACGGACTTAAAAATATTTTAGACTCGCGAAATATACAATATTTTTAATTTTGTAAATCATGGTGTGCTATTTTTGGAAATTGAGCGTAATCGTGCTGAAAACAGAAGAAAAGGTTAAAATCTTTTAACCCTTAGCACTCCTTTGGATCCGCTACGAAGAAATTCTGTTTTCAGCACGATTACGCTCAATTTCCAAAGATGGCACACCATGATTTACAAAATTCAAAATTTATGTTTCGTTTACGAGAGGAAAAGGATATCTGTAAAATAAATAGAAACAAGTACTTTCGCAAGCGATAGTAATTTTTTCCGTTCGAAATAAAACTTCTTTTCTTCGGTGCTAAAGAATCGCATGGAGTGCAAAGGGTTAACTGTGTAATTTCAAAATTAATTTCAAAATTTCTTTAAATTTGCAATTTCTAAAAAGATTTTGAGACGCGCCGGTCGTACCACACGGGTAAGAATTCATTTACAATATCTGCAAGAATTCATTTACAAGATCTATCGGAATAACGATAGATAAATTATTCAAAGCGCTGATATGCGCCTTCCGTGTCACAGAAGCAAAATTTCTGAGCGCGTATATGCGTCCACAGTAGCCAAGGTGTTAATCAGAAACTTCTTCGTAGGCAGAAATAAAAATTAATAAAACAGAACTAACTTTGGTTAGGTCCATTTTAATTCTTTCAAATGCAGCTACAATATAATATGTTTTTAAGACAAATGTAATGATACGTTACAAAGCAAATAATTCCTAAGAAAGTTAATTATTGTGTCCAAAATGTCGGACATACCGGTGTTTCCTAGCGAAAAGGTTAACCCTTTGCGGACGACGTGATTTTGAGTAAACCTCGATTTTCATTCATAGCGCTCGAAAATGTCAAATTATAAACATATATGTAGATAGTGCATGCACAAAGTTGTTTTTCGCGAACGCATATATGCGTTTACTTTTTAAAAATAATTAACAAATGTTCATGAATTATTTCATTAAAGTCACTGTTTCAAATAAAACTCATACTTCTTTATTGTTTTAAGTCATTTATAGGACATTGAATTAATTTTAAAAATGATCTAAGTCAATTCAAGCTTTGAAAACATTTTCGTATGAAATTCATACAAAATTTCATATTCATAATAAACTTCCATTAATCAAGACTAAGAAAATTATAAATTAAAATGTCGCGTAATATAAAAATATTTTTTACTTCGCTCAAATGCAATTAAATATCTCGAAACAAGAAACATATGACTTAGACCACTTTCATAATTATGGGCACATATATGAGTCTTTCCGCAAAGGGTTAAAGAAGTAGAAGCAAAAATTAAACACACTGAATCTGATAAAGGAATGTTTGAAAGTACAGTGTTTACGTAACAGTAAATTTCGTTTCGGATCATATATTTCTGCGGTGATTTTAATCTAGCTTCTTCCACGCAAAAATGTCGATGCTTTATTAACGGAGAAACTGACGAAAAACACATATCGAAGCAAGTTCGGTATTGAGCATTGATCGGTAGACTCCGGAATTTTATTCATTTATAGGAAACTTAAAGATGTAAACGTTCATAAAACATACGTAATATGAAAAAACAAAATATCTAAGTTACTCTACTTTTTATACTATTGTAGATAGAGAATGTGTGTGAGAGAGAAAAAAAGAGACCTCTGATAAAACCTAGGTCTTCAGTTTTCGACCGCACCGATACGATGGAACCTCGTTTCCTATCGGTTCGGCCTTTAACCGGAAACTAATATAAAAGAGCCGAGGAAAAATAGTTTTAGGGAGATATAGAATTAGAGATTTACCGAGAGAGTTAGAACTTTAAGTCAACCACTGTAAAAAGCATTTCAAATATACACTACTATTCCTACGCTATAAAAATACTTTTCGTTTACTATACTCTCGAAAACATCAATCTGCATAAAAATCCGCGATCTATGAATCGACTAACGAATAAACGAATTTATTTTAATTTGTAGTGTGAAAAAACTGATACAAGTTCTGTCTCGAGGATGAATAAGAAACAGTAATTATTTAACCTCAAAATAATTTACGCAGGAATTCCAGACAACGTTTCTTAAAAAAAAAAGTAAAAAAAAAAAAAAAAAAAAAGAGAAAAAACAGAAAGATTGGAATATTTCCTAAAATGTTGGCAAACTTTTAATTCGCGTTGAATTTACTATTTAGTATCCACTTCTTCGCATCAAGGATGCTAGATCTCCGATTTCAAACCGTCGTAAACATGTAGATATTTTTTTTTTTATTTTTTTTTTTCGTAGATGTCCAGCGGAGAAAAATAGCGCTATAAATTAGTATTGCCAAACGACAGTGTGGTTAACACTGACGTACGGTACTTCGAGATATTTTTTTCCATCCTCGGGAGGTCAAGGATGATACGCTTTCCGAGGGAACCGGTTTTCTGAAAGGATTGCGGGTAAATTTGCCGACTCGCGTGGCAATCGGCGCCTCAATGGCTAACTTAACCTGAAATCGTTGGCAAGTCATCGCATAATGCCAGTAATTCCATTACGTTACTCAATAGTTCCATCAAGCGTATTCCTTTACTCAAATTCATCGCTAGTGAAACGTTTACTTTGAATATTTTCAGAATTGCATCGATAGTTTTATTAGAAACACATGTTGGTCATAAAACTGGCTATTCACCGGACGTTAACCCTCATCCCTCGTTTTACCAACTTAATTTGTTTTTTGGTGTTAAATTTAGGTAATGGTAAAAGAGTAACGTAATGGAGAATTAAATTCGTTGAATTAGAAAAATTTTTTTCTGTGTCTTAATCATTTTTAATAATATAGTAAATAATAAACATTTAATTTAACTCTTAACTGTTCCTTGTTTTAGTAATTTAATTCTCTTGGTGAAGAAAAATTAAATAGTTAAGTTAGAAAAATTTTTTTTCAGTCTCTTAATAATTTTCAATGATATAGTAAATAATAAATATTTAATAAACCCTTAATTTCCCTTGTTTTAATAATTTAATTCCCTTGGTGTCAAATTGATACGATGGTGAAAAATCAACACAGAGAAAAGTTAAATTGTTAAATTAGAAAAATCTTTTCTAGTGTCTTAATAATTTTCAATATAGTGAATAATAAATACTTAATTTAACCCTTAATTTCCCTTGTTTTAATAATTTAATTCCCTTGGTGTCAAATTGATACGATGGTGAAAAATCAACACAGAGAAAAGTTAAATAGTTAAATTAGAAAAATTTTTTTCAGTCTCCTAATAATTTTCAATAATACAGTAAATAATAAATATTTAATTTAACCCTTAATTTCCCTTGTTTTAATAATTTAATTCCCTTGGTGTCAAATTGATACGATGGTGAAAAATCAACACAGAGAAAAGTTAAATAGTTAAATTAGAAAAATTTTTTTCAGTGTCTTAATAATTTTCAATAATATAGTAAATAATAAATATTTGATCTAACCCTCATTTATTCCTCGTTTAACAACTAAATTTGTCTCTTGGTATCAAATTGATACGATGGTAAAAAATCAACGTAATGAAAATTGAAATCTTTAAATTAGAAAAATCTTTTCCAGTGTTTCAATAATTTTCAATAATACATTAAATACGTTCATCCTTCGTTTCAATAACTTCATTGGTCTCCCGGTGTCAAATTTACGTAACAGTAAAAAAATATAGAATATAAGTAAACTAGAAAATTAAAATAATAATATTTGAATTCAAAATATCTAGTATAAAAACAAAAAATAATTAAACTAGAAAATTCTTTTACTAAAAACAAAAGGAATGCAATTTTTACACATTGAAACACAAGATCGTTCGCATCACATTGTGCAAAGTATGTTACTTTTTCACATTCATCACACCAAGCATTGTTTGTCAGAAAAATATGTAGAATTGACACAAGGAACGGATGAGGGTTAAAGATCGTTTGTATCATAACAGCAAAGACGACTATGATTCAAAGACTAACGATATTTTCTTGGAAAAATTTGCTTTTGGACGTCTATGAAACGTCTCGTCTGCGGAATGTTGCCTAATGGAGCGCAATATCGGTGAGCAAACAAGTCGTTTCTTGAATAGCGGAAGACCACTTGAATTTTCATCGTTCGTTCACCTCCCGCACGTTCCATAGTGACACCACTTGGCCTCGAGCCGATTCGACCGTCCGAACGAACCGTTTCAGCGTCGTGCAGGTCGCTGCGAAACGATTGTTTCGTGACACCGCCCGATCCCCTCGAATAGCAATCGTACGGATTAAACGGTCTCGTCCCGACGCCGATCGAAATTCTTCAAGCTTTAACGACCACGTGGCCGCAAAATCACGCTCGACGTTCGAACAATTTACTGGGTCCCCGTAAATTAGAGGGGTTCCCCTGTGGCATAGAAAATGTTTCATTTAGCGTTGCTTGTAATTAAGTTTTAATGGGGATGAGAATTGGATTGGAAAACCTAAGTAATTAAATGTTGAGTCTTATAAGAATACCGATATTAGTATTATTAGTATTATATAGCTGTGATATTTATAGCTATGATATTATAGCACAATATTATACTAATAATAATAATACCAATATTAGTATTGTATAGCTATAATATTATAGCACAATATTATACTAATAATAATAATACCCATATTAGTATTGTATAGCTATAATATTATAGCACAATATTATACTAATAATAATAATACCCATATTAGTATTGTATAGCTATAATATTATAGCACAATATTATACTAATAATAATAATACCCATATTAGTATTATATAGCTATAATATTATAGCACAATACTATACTAATAATACTAATATAGGTATTCTCATAAGACTATAATATTATACTATAATAGTATAATATTTATACTACTGTAATATTATAGTATAAATATTATTATTTATTTAATGAAGATAATTCTCACTGTCATCGCGTTCTCGTTTACTTGGTCTTATGTCAATATAATTTATTTATTATAGAAAAAGTGTTCTTTTCGATCCTCTGCCTCCAACGAAATTATAGTATAATATTAATAAAAATACCGATATTTGATATTAGTATATTATAGTTTTGTCACATTTATAGTATATTTATAAATATTAGTTATAGTATAATATTATAATTATAATATTATATATTATAAATGGTATAAATATCATACTATAATTCTGTTGGAGGTAGATGTTCGAAAAGAATACTTTTTGTACAACAAATAAATTACATTGCGAAAAAATAAAGTAAACGAGAACGCTCTGACAGAGAGAATTTACTTCGTTAAATAAACATTTGTTGATCGCATGGCAACGAGAAAAAGATATTAATTCCATCTAATAAAAGGAATATTAATCTCTAATCTCTAACAAATTTGAAATACTATAATTTATCATAGTATAAATATTATATTATAATTTGAAATGTTGCTTATAAATGTTGATAATGTATAAATACTATATTATATTTTAAAATATTATAACACAGTATCCAGAGTATAAATATTGTACTATAATTTACTTTTGCATAGATATTATATTATACTTTGAATCACTATAATTTAGTATATTATGAATACTACACCATATTTTAAAATATTAGAATATAGTTATAGCATAAATATAACATCATACTTAGATCTATAACAATATAGTATTCATTTCTGATTAACAATATTAAATATAATTTCAAACATTATAATATAATATCCTATGAATATTACACAACAGTTTAAATTATCCCAACATAGATTATCCAAATTTCTCGCTTCAATTTAACACTAAACAAATATTTCACTATAAATATCTCGTGTTTCAATAATAATTGCCTCCGGACGGTTTTTATTCGGCAAAATTCATTAACCGAATCCCACGTCAATCTAAGAAGTAGAATCCCCTATGGATTGCGGTGGCATGATGCAGTGGACAGTATGTGTTTCCGCTGTGATCATCGGCAGAACGGGAATTTCGAATTCAAGTCAGCGCCAGCGCACCAATGGGACTTAACATGCGAGAGTAGTTAACCCTTTGACCATTCCATTGGTCGCGTTTCCACATTTCCAGGCAAATTACATAATGATGATAAGCAAAGACATTTCCTGTCCCATGGTCCAACGCGAATCGTTATTCCACCGGAGGACACGCGCGCTATTATCTAGCTCATGAGCGAGTCACATTCGTGTCGTTCTTCGAACTCTGTCAGAACTCCTCCAGTTTCGAGATCTGATTTCAAGTTTCTACATCCGAGTTCCTGTTGCTTGTCTTTACGATAAGTGTCGGCTGTACTGTTTCGTTCACCGGCTCAACAAAGTACTTCTGTTCGGAATCTTTCGTTTGATATTCGTTAACACGTTAACCCTCTATGGGACCGTGTGACTTAAAAGTTACAAACTGATGTATCTATATTTTAAAAAATTTATTTTCTTTAGTTATCACTGCGCTATTAAATCTGATTACTGTACTACTGATGTATATTTTAAAAAATTAATTTTGTTTAGTTATCACTGCAATATTAAATTTGATTACTGTATTACTGATGTATCTATATTTTAAAAAATGAATTTCCTTTAGCTATTACTGCATTATTAAATTTGATTACTGTATTTCTGATGTATATTTTAAAAAATTAATTTTGTTTAGTTATCACTGCACTATTCAATTTGATTACTGTACTACTGATGTATATTTTAAAAAATTAATTTTGTTTAGTTATCACTGCACTATTCAATTTGATTACTGTACTACTGATGTATATTTTAAAAAATTAATTTTCTTTAGTTATCACTGNCGTGTTTGCGATGAAAGATCGTTTTCGGGAATTAACCCACTGACCTTAGAAATTCCGATTCTATGAGCCAGGCAGGAAGAAAAATGTGTGTCGCGTATCGCATAAACTCGATTCACGTATTATCGCGAGCCAGATTAATTCTGATGCAGGTGTAGTTACAGTATACATGCAAGCATAACGGAACTCGAAATTGTTGGCGCTTAACATCACTGCTCGGTGCAAGGTGCTCATTCCTGGTCGTTAATTGAGCCGAATGACAGTATCGCATTTTTCACTCTACTTTTGTCGTTTATCTTCAACGTAAAAGTACAACTTCCTTCGCCGTTAATCTGATTGTGAAAGTATCAGATATAATTAACCAAGACCAAACATATTTTATACCCGATTTCTTCGCGTCTTCGGTCAAGTGAAATTATTATTAACACATTGACGACGGGGCCTTGTTTCTGTAAAACTTACCAGGGAATAAAGTTATGATACAATTAATTCTTGGTTACATACTTTCGAGAATAAACTGTGTTCTAAGCATAGCTCTTAACACTTTATCGACCGGTTCATTCGAGCGCGGATACATCGCTAATACCGGCTCGGTTTTGGCTATCGTNTCTCCAATAAGCAGACTGTAATGTAATAAAGTATAATAAAAAATAATAATTACTGTAAATGGATCGTGGTGACACTACGGTAATACAGTAATCAAATTTAATAGTGCAGTGATAACTGAAGAAAATTAATTTTTTAAAATATGGATACATCAGTTTGTAACTTTCAAGTCACACGGTCCCATAGAGGGTTAATTTACGAGGAAACAGTTTTAAAATTTTGTTATGAAATAGACGTTGATTCCAAAAAAGTAACGAAATGAAAAATAAAGAAATAAAGTGCAAAAGAATTCCAATTATGTTCAAAATATAGGGAAGGTTCGTTTCCTTTTTATTGTGTATTTTTTTATATACCTCTACAATTTTCTTTTTAAATTCTTAAAAATTTTGCGACCAAATGTTTTTCAATTAGTATCGCACCATACAACCTAACGGAAAGTCGACCAAAATCAGCGTGGCGTTTAACGCGTTAAACGGTTACATCGGCGGTAAAATATATTTAACAGTAAAGTTACCGACGATTAGAGTAGACTTATTTGTACCGATGAAATCGAGATGATAAGTATTTGAAAAAATATTTATGATTAATATAAGAATTGTAATGATTATAAATACTATAATTCTTTGAGCATATTTTTGACAAAAAATTGTAGAAGATCCCTGAAAATGGGCGACTGTAAATTTATAAAGTTTCTATGAGAAATTAGGAACCAGTTCTAGTGTTAACCCTTTGCCCTATAATCACACTCGTGGCGCCGATTCTGGATAAAATACAATAAAAACACACAGTATTTATGATAAAGTTCAATTTTAGCTTTAACTGTAATTTAAATTTACAATATTGAAAGTTAGCGAATACAAAATACGTGTAGTATTTCAATACTTTGCGTTTGACAGAGTGTCGAAGACGTGAATTATTATTACTAATATGTATGAAGATTGAAGAAATCGTAAGCCAAGGGGTTGATGCTTAGATGGTTCGAATGTTCCACTGTAATACTTTATTTCTGATAATACTGAATCAAAGAATTGGCTAAATCAATAACGGCGTTGTTAAATTGACTTTAATTCTATTTCTTGGAAGATTGACTCAATTTTGCTCCTCACTGTATGCTTGACAAAAATATGCCTAACTTTGTAACCAAGTGGCACATACGAAGACATTTTTAACACTAGAACTACCGAATCAGTCGAAATGACTTTATGAATTTATGAATTTTATGAAATATGAATTTTTCCTGCCTGCTAAAGGCAACATCCTGATATTTTTGAACGAACAATTTTATGTAACTGTTTCATCTTTAACAAAATATAATCGATTTAAATGTATCTGCGTTTACGACTGGTTATTGTGAGGCAAGCGGTTAATGTAACCGGTTTGAAGTAAGTCGTAAATAAATAAGTAAAATATTATTTTACACGTCACGATAAATATCATTCCACTCCACAGATATAATTTCTCAAATGATAACGCGAGCCGGTATTTCCATTACACAGCATTATTTCCAAACACGTCCGTCTACCCTGCCAGCCGGTACAAAACTGATACACAAGATTCCGGTTGTACACATGCTTCGACCAATGTTTATTCGCAATTGTATTCATTATATCCACTGTGTGCGAAAATTTATTCGACCGTGATTCTGTTTATCTTCGACGAGGATTTACTCTCCATCATTTACTCGTATATCCAATTTAAAATACAATTTACCGATGAACATAGATAATCAAAGATAATGTACAAACATTGTAGCACGTATTACATTTTTCAGCTGTGTTTTATTTGTCTTTCGACCGTAAAACGATATAACACTGTGAAGAATTATCAGCGGACTGCGGATGTTTATGCGAGTAAAATATGTTAGAGTGTGCAACAAATAACGGTGAAAATTCGCGTACGCGAGTGTGTATGAGTTGGAAAAAGTAATTTAATTGTCAAATATGCTAGAAATTAATCTCGCTTGGCAAAAATTTTTAATTCGCTTTTATTAAATACGAGGTTCGGGGTAAGTTTGGATGTAATGGTTTACTTTTGTTAAAAGAATCGGTACATACGTTTAACTAACATTTAAACTAAGAACACACTTTGTAATGCGAATATATGTGGATTTACAAAATTAATATCTATAATATTCAATGCACGATTAAAAACAGAAGATAACTTACTTCTATTTTTACCAAATCAGAAACCACAGTAATTAACTAATAATCATAGACAGTAATCAATAAGGCTTGTATCGAGTATTTTCAGAAACACAAATTTTAAAAAGGCTCTCTAAAATTTACATCTATTGCCTATTACATCTAAGCCTCTATAAAATTTATCATTTTTAAATTGTGTCACTGTCAATACACAAAAAATAAATTTTAGTTCCCCGGGAAACACTAAATATTCTCCTTTCTTTCATAAATCTTCTATACCCAACAATTCTATTCTATAAACTAAACACTTGGTACCTCAAAAAGTACCAAGTAAATTTTCTTAATATCAGAAATTAAGTTTAGCTCGTTATAATCCTTTGGAATTACAATACGTAAAAATACACACAATGCAAAACTAATACAAAATATTCATAACAAAGAATCCTAGAAAATTCTCCAATCTCAAAACAAACTTCTATCTATACGGCATAAAAAAAAAAAATATTCAAAATAGAGAATCCCAGAAAATTCTCCAATCTCAAAACTAACTTCTATCTATACCCTGTAAAAAAAAATATATATTCAGCATAAAGAATACCAGAAAATTCTTCAATCTCAAAACTAATTTCTATCTACATATATGCCACAAAAGAAAAAAAAAGTATGCAAGATAAAGAATCCTAGAAAATTCTCCAATCTCAAAACAAACTTCTATCTATATGGCATAAAAAAGAAAAATATTAAAAATAAAGAATCCCAGAAAATTCTCCAATCTCAAAACAAACTTCTATCTATACCCTATAAAAAAAAATATATATTCAGCATAAAGAATACCAGAAAATTCTTCAATCTCAAAACTAATTTCTATCTACATATATGCCACAAAAGAAAAAAAAAGTATGCAAGATAAAGAATCCTAGAAAATTCTCCAATCTCAAAACAAACTTCTATCTATACGGCATAAAAAAGAAAAATATTAAAAATAAAGAATCCCAGAAAAT
>SMSQ01020847.1:0-15006 GCA_019453375.1 Ctenoplectra terminalis
CGATAAGGTAGTTCTATTGTTAAATTACACTGTCCTTTTGAGATCTTGCGGAAAGTCAATCTCGATAAACATTGCGTTCAAAAGTTACAAGTGTCCGATGACTTAAGGACGGGAGTGTATATCAACATAGCTGTAATAATAACGTGTATCCGGATATTTTTAAGCGCTACTGTATGTATTATTCTTTGGCTCAAAGCTTTCAACTCTGGCTCGAACCATGTTTTTTTCTCCGACCAGCCGGACTGATTGTTAAAATCACAAATCACAGAGCAGATCGTAATCGTCTACATACACTGCGCTAAGCTTAAACTCTGCACGCTACTTTCTCTCCATCGAGCCAACTGGCTTCCGTGCAAAAACGACGTGTTGATAATAGCTCGATAAAGGAAAATTTAAATACTCATTAAAACTAAGGATTATGACTTGGCGAATAAATACGCTAAAACCGTTCCTCAATGGCAGACCGAATAAAAACGTCTGGCGCGACTGTAAAAATGTCGCTTTTATACATACGGATGCTCGTGACGGAGGGTTCTACGAACTTTCCATGTTGAATTATCGCGCAAGTATGAGATATGACTTAATGTGTTTACGAATGCCTAGTTGACGCGTAGTTTTTTAACCGAACCATCCGAACTTTATTACACCGAAGTTAAGATGAATTCTTGGAAACATGTTCTTCCAGGAAATATGTACACTACCTCTCATAAGTATCCGGACACTGATAAATTTGTCAACTCGATCGATTTCTATTGATTTCAGTACATAGATGTTACTGAAATATGTAAATGAATGACAATTTAATGACTGGAATATTTACTACTTAAGGAATCATTGTATAAGGATTCATTGTAAATTGAAATTATCTATTAATAAAAATTTGCCAATAGTGTATTAAAATGAAATACAGGGTTCGTAAAAGAACACACTATTTGAATTAACCATGGTATTAGGTTGGAAACTATGAAACGGGCGTTTTTTGTTTAGTGTGTGTTCAGCTGCGACTGAGAGTCGATATTTTTATTTATGAAGCTTAAAGATATTCTTCTTACTCATTTTGTAAAATTTTTTCGCGTTTGTATCCCATTTTTATTTTATTTTTATCCTAAACCAGATGGAAACAAAATGCGATTTACATCTACTCTTCTTGTACGAGTTTAAATTAAATCATACCGCGGCTCAAGCTTCGAGAAATATTAATCAAGCATTCGGAGATGGATTCACCGATGAAAAAAATGCTCGATATTGGTTCCAAAAATTTCGTTCTAGCAATTTTAGTATCGTGAATGAGCCTCGAGGAAGACCACCGGCCCATATTGATAACCAGGAATTAAGGACGACTGTGGAATCCGATCCACGCACAACTAGTCCAACACTTGGGTGTAAACTAGGAACTAGTCGTACAGCTGTGTTAAAACATTTGCGCGCAATAAATAAAGTCAAAAAATTGAACATAGCTGAACACAGACTAAACAAAAAACGCCCGTTTCATAGTTTCCAACCTAATAGAAGAACGTCATGGTTTAATCCATAGTTTAGCAATTAACACGTTAAACGCCAAGCCGATTTTGGTCGATTTTCCTTTAACCAGTCATCTGTGTTCGACGACTATATCCGTCGTGGAGAAATGGCAGTATTTTGTGTCATGACGACTATATCCGTCATGCGTAAAATTTAGTTACCATTTCCTATTTAAACTGTAATTTTAGCGAAAACTAGAATATATTCGTAAATTCCAGTATGTTCAGAATCTTTGGAGGTCAAAACGAAATAAAACAAACAAATAAAAAGTATAAATAAATTGAGATGGATTCATTCATCCCCGTATGCACTGGCTGGATTCTTTCGACACACATAGGTGCGCGCTCTGAAAAGAGGTCGCTACAGCTGACTGGTTAACGACTGGAAGTAATATTTACTACCTTCTTAAGGAATCGATAGATTGTTCATTGAAATTATCTATTAATAAAAATTTGCCAATAGCGTCTTAAAATAAAAACACGATTCGTAAGACACTGCTTGAATTAACCATGGTAGAAGAGCGTCGTTATTTAATTCATAGCTTAGCAATTAACACGTTAAACGCTAAGCCAATTTTGGTCGACTTTCCTTTAGACTGTGAGCTCTGATAATAATTCAAACACATTTGAGCGCAAAATAGTTAAGAATTTTAGAAGAAAATAGTAAAGGCCTGCAAAGGAAAATGGTAACTTTGTTTAATGCGATTTAATAGAACTCGTTAATGAATTATAAGGTATTATTTTTGGAAATTGATAGTGTCAGTCTTTGGAAACCAACGACGCCTAAACAAAAATTTCTGCGTCGATTCGCAGAGAACGGCGTAGGCGCTTAACGTGTTAAATAATCGAAATATAAAAAACTTTTCAAATAACAAAACAGTTTCATAAGGTTCGACACTTACAGACTTTAATGTCATTTTTATTGCATACTAGCTCGGTAATTCATTCACAATATTCAATTTTATCCTGTTATAATATTCTGCTGCGCATAGCTGTAACGATTACAATTAAATAACAAAATCATAAATTACATTCTGTCAAAAATAAGCAAGTGTCCGGATACTTTTGAGCGGTAGTGTAAGTATAGCCAGCTCTTGGTTAACAAAACAAGAGAAAGTTATTTACAGAACACACATTGCCGTAAAACGGGTTTTAATTAACACTCTGCGCAAATAAAGGTATGCTTACAGTGTTGTTACTCTAAAACAATTAAGTACAAAACTTAACCCTTAACTACCACGGCGAGGTTAGTTTGTTCCGTCAAAGTTAAACGTTGTTGAATAAATATATTTGTTAAAGAAAAACTTGGAAAAACTTTGCTAAAAACTTATTCAATTTTTGTATAATATAAATACATGTTGCTTTTAATTGCAGAAAAAATATTAGTAGACCTTAACAAAGAAATTTATTGTAGGAAAAAAATAGGAAAAAGAAACTATACAGCTTTAACGCTAGATTTACGGGGATTAATTGGACCATTTTACGGGTATATTAAACTGTGCTTTTTTTATAATAACATTAGTTAATTTTATTTGAAATTAATAGGTTTTTATTCGCACAGATTTAGTTAGTACATTTCTTGCATTTAAATTCTATTTTGACCGTACATTTTTCACACACATAATTACTGCACATTAACATGAAATCAGAAAACCGTCAAATTGACGGGTTCCGTAAATTTAGTGTTAATAAATTAAAAGTTTAACCCATAGCTTACGTTATGTGCAACTAGAAAATATATTGATGAAAACTGAAAACATTTATTTTTCAGTATATTTATTTATCCTCTTCCTTCCAAGTGACACTGTTAGATTCACGACGCGACTTATCAAAACATCTTTCCATCACAGATGCAAGAATGTTATCTTCTATTTGTTCATTCACTATTTTAAACAGTTTAACATTTTTTCGACGATGGAGCGACAAAGAGATAGATCGAAAGGGTGACCGAAGGTGGAAGAGGTGCAACAAAAGTGTCGCCAAGAAAGCCTGCGTCACCTTTTCTCGTTACCGCAGAGTCAACCGATCGAGGCTGAAAACATATCCTACGTTAAAACATTATTCCACATTATTCTACATTTTCGATTCATTTTCACACGTAGAATCCTCTATACCAGGGATGGCAAATAAATGGCACACGTGCCGAGCTTGGCACGGGAAAAATTTCTGATGGCACGCGCACATATGCAAAACTCATCTCCACATTCTACATCCATATACCCTGTACATACAGTTACTCACAAAATTGAGCGTTCACTTATGTCGCTAATGGAAATCGACCAGAAAATGAATGAAAACATAAATATTTTAGTACAGTCAAGTCTCCTATACCGCGATTAATTCGTACCGCGTTATATGGAAACGGTGTTATAAAAAAATCAGAATTAATTGAAATCAGGAAATGCGTTCTATGGAAACCGTATTATGAGAAACATAGCAATAACGCAAATCAGATTAATTTATACCGCGTTATATAGAAACCGCGCTGTAACAAACTCAGAAGTAATACAAATCGAATGAATTCGATCCGCGTTATATGGAATCTCAGAAATAAATAAATTGTACATAAATCAGACCTATATAAAAACTGCATTCTCAGTCTCAAGTTGTGATTGATACGGTTAATACATAAAATTTTATACAGTAACACCTGTTTTTGTGCGGTCCCTTTTTATGCGATTTTATTTTTGTGCAATTTTTTTCGTGCGATTTATTTTTATACAGTATATGAATCTTAGCGGCGTTAGCATCAGTTTAATGTTTCCTATCAATGTACATATACATTACAAATCTATACAGCAGATAAAATATATGCAGGGATCCAGATTTCGAAAAAATTGGAAACGCATTTTCTTAAAATAGATACCAATTCGGAAAGACGCTTAAAATTCCAAAAAGAGCTGAGATCATGCGTGTCTCGCTATCGTGACGTTTTCAAACAATTGACCAGTCGACCGTCGTCGCAAAAACTGATCACTGACTTTATGGTACCAAGAAATAAATCAATTGAAATCCTATCTTCAAGCGACGAAAGCGATTTTCAACTAATTCATCACCAGAAGATGCGCGTTTTGGATTACGACGAGTAGCAGCAAACTATTTAATGTATAATTTGAAAAGTTCTCCATGTATATGTACAATGAAGAATTAAATATTTTTACAATTTCTTTAGGTCTAATTTAATTATTTAATTTAATCGAAAGCATTCTCTCATCTATTTCATAAATCATTGATGTATTTTCTAAGTCAGACTTCTTTTATGCGGTCCCTATCCACCGCACAAAAAAAATTTTAGGTAGTATATCGTACAAAGTTGTTTATTATAAGTAAGAATTTATAAAATTTTCGAATATTTTTTTATACGATTTCTTTTATGCGGTCCCTATCAACCGCATAAAAACAGATCTTACTGTATTTTTGTTAAATTGAAACGAATTCTGACTATAGCTAAACTGTTAAGAAAAAGATGAACAATGAATGCACGATAAGCTACCAGCATAGAAACACGAGAGGCTTGTTTTTGCATGGCAAATTCACTCTTACTCATTCCACGATAGCAGCTTCTGCATATCGTCTCTGCAGAAACGTAACCAACCCGTATCTCGTTCGTCAAGGATATAGCTCGATTTAGTCGAAGACCTTTATATGTACACGTTTGTCGATTGCCACCGTCGAAGGATATTCCCACGTGTCACCGACAAACGTTACTTTCCGTTCATTCCAAACGAGATTTCGTTTTATCAAACAGTCTTGGACGAACTTTTTTATCCACTTTATTCGACAATATCGAAAACATACTTATTCGCAGCATACGGTAAAGCTACATATTGGGTTGGCAAGAAAGTAATTTCGGTTTTCTACTGTGAAATAAAACTCGATTTTTTTTTTATACAAAGAATCAACTTTGTTCAATTACGTATTTTCCATTTTGTTCGGTGACCTTTCACCATCTCTATAGCGACTTCGTGATTCCCCGCTCGTAGAACTTCTGGTTCTTATCAGCAAAAAACTGAAGCAAGTACGATTTCACGTCATCATCATTTGTGAAATTTTTACCATTCACAGAGTTTTGCAAACTTTGAAATAAATGGTAATCTGATGGTGCCAGGTCAGGGCTATATCGTGGATGCGACATCACTTCCCAACCAAGTTTCAATGAATAAAAATTTGGGCGAATTTATAATACAAAATTTAGTGAATTCGAGCTTTTTTGAATTATAATTTCTGTCTCTTCTTCAATATTGCTTCAACTTACTGAGGACAAAAAATTAATTAACTGCTGTTTTGATCTCGTTTTCGTTTTTAATTTTCACGAGTTTCGAATAAACTTGAGCCATTCTTGAATACTCTCTTTTTAATCCATTAGCTGCCACGATTCCCATTTGGGAATTTGGGTATTTTACGTTTACCACTCGGCGTCAAAAATATATTTGGTACGCTGGACAATTTAATTTCATTCTATATATATATATATATAGAATGAAAAAAACGAACATATATATATGTCAATATTGTGTGTAACCGAAAGTGTGTATTTTGTGGTTCGTTTTTTTACAACAAGCGATCAAAATTGAAATTCATATGTAAGTTGAATGGAACAAAATTGTCATATTTGAAGCTTAATATTTTTGGTTTCTTTTTTATATTATAATGAAATACAGTACATAAATGTACATAATTTAGAGGTTATAGTAATGATCTGTTAGTTAATCGATCTTTTGTTTTTTATTCAAATGATTTTACCGATCATTTTACAACGATACCCATTTGGGACTTTATAAAAAATATCAAATAACTTCAAAACAAAACATAATTTCAATATAATTATATTGTTACACAACTTTTTGTGCATATATATAACTTATCCAGCCAAAAATTAAAAAAAAAATTTGGCAGCTAATGGGTTAATAACAGAACATTCCCCGCAAATACTAAAAATGTGTTTTGTTGTATTTACTGCTATATTTCCAAAATTAAATTCTTGAAATGCATTAATTCTGAACACTTCGCTTACCATCTTTAACCTTGGACAGACAACGAAACATTGAAACAAATAGTGTATACCTACTAAATAGACAAAAGCTTCTAATGATACCATCATTGTTATAGTATTTCTCAAAAATATTATAAGAGATTCAATTTGTATTTATCTCCGACAAAAAACCGAACTAACTTTTTCCTGTACCCAATAAATAATTTAAATGGCATTAGCTGTACAAATTAATTTTCCAGCATTAGTTTTAATAAATTATAATTCTGTTTTGAATTAAAATTTTTATCCGCTATTCTGATACTTCAAAGTGCCGCCTCTGCCCTAAACAAAATACAATGCACTTGTGAAGATAACGCGTGGGATACGTTTCACGTTATAGGAAATTGCTTTATACGGGTTGCAATAGATGCATTATCATACGAATTTATGCAAGTACAAACGTGCCTCTAAGTTGCAACTACGATCGCATATTGCTAGTGAGATGTGAGACAGCCTGAAGTATCATTGCATTGCGAACAGACTGTTATTGTTAATTAACTCGTTTCAAATCAAGTTTTTTTTATTAAAGTTTTTAATAAAGTGTTTTTAATAAAGTTTTTTAAGTCAAAACAAAATATAGGTAACTTAATTATAAAAAGAAGTATCGTATACGTTATTTTTATAAGAAAAAGTATTTGTCGATACTTCCGATAGTGAATGAATGTTAAATAGTAAAGTACATATTTATATTTTAATTAAAATTTGAATAAAAATATTTTCCTCTTATATCTTTAATCGTGCATATTACTTCTTTCGATAAACCTTTATTTTTTCTTAAAGTGTCAGCTTCATTGCGTATATACAGGGTGTCCCAAAAGGTCTGTAAGTCCCTTCAAGGTATGATTCCTGAGATGATTTTAAGCAACTTTTTCCTCTGCGAAAATGTCGAATATAGATCCGTTAACGAGTTATTAACCCTCTATTGTCCGAATTTTGTCTGCTTATTGGAGAAAAAATTACGATCGATTACAGTTTTTCACTTTGATTCGAAAATAATTAACTAATAATAATAATTTAACTAATAATTTAACTAATAATTACTGTAGATGGATCGTGGTGTCGCTACAGTAATACAGTAATCAAATTTAATAGTGCAGTGATAACTGAACAAAATTAATTTTCTAAAATATAGATACATCAGTTTCTAACTTTTAAGTCACACGGTCCCATAGAGGGTTAACGAAAAACACTGACCAATCTCAAAGCGAGTAAGACGGCCAGCCGCTAGCAGGAGCGTTGATTTCGTGCCGTGCTTGTGCCTCGACGAACAAGTCAGGATATATCGAAGTAACCGTGAACCAATGTTGAAACTCACTTTATGTGTTCTACACGAATAATAATTCATTTATATGATACAACTTTTATTCGGTACCCGTCAACAGTTGCTTCGATACATTCTGACTTGCTCGTCAAAGCATAAGCGCGACACAGAGCTCCCGCTGAAGACCAGCTGCTTTACTCGCCCTGTGATTGGTCAGTGTTTATCGTTAATAACTCGTTAACAAAGCCGAATTTGACATTTTGGCAAAGGAAAAAGTTGCTTAGAATTATCTCAGAAATCACCCCTTAAAGGGACTTACAGACCTTTTGGGACACTCTGTATAAAGAACAGGCAATTGTACGTCTACTTTGCTAAACAGAAAATCAAAAACTATGTCAAAATGTTAAATTTATTAACATGATACAACATATTATACACATTATACAACATAAATATTCAATTTTGCAGATAATATGGAAAATTTATCGCGCTGTATGAATACCAGTCGCAATTTTTTCGTCGCGTCATATGGAAGTTCATTGTACTATATAATTTTACGTTAATGACACAGTCTGCAAAAACAGTAGCGCGCATAATGGCGTCCTAGGACGTTGTCAATCGGAAAGGCCCAAATAATTATTCCGAAATCTTTGGAGCTACTTTTTGCATGTTTCGTGAGTAACTTCTTCTGTTGACCAAATCATTTCCGCCGCCTCAGCAGAATTTTTTTAAATTGAAATGCAGAAAAGATGCAATAGCACTTAAAGACGGTGTTCGGTCAAAGATGGATTGGACGCGATGGACCAGTTGCATGGCCCCTTCGATCCCCCGATTTAAACCTTTCAGACTTCTTTTTATGGAGATATTTGAAAAACAAAGTGTATTTCTTGCGGATAAATAACTTTCCATTAGAAGAATTGCATAACCAAATCCAAGATGCTTGTCAAATAATTCGTCAGAGATGTGGAATTTTCGAGAGAGTACGTGACTCTGTAAGAAGAAGATGCCAAGCGTGTATGGAAATGGAAGCGAGACATGTGAAACACCTTCTGTAAATATCGGAAAGCCGGTAGTAAGTCAATCATGACGTTAACGTACAAAAATGTTTGTATCTCAGAAACAATTTACCTTTCGACCTATGTTTACCAAGGCTTTTTTATTCACAAGGAATATTTACGGATTTGACACACGCCGATTTTGATGAAATTTTGATACGATATGGATGTCGAAAAAATATTAGACACGTATTTTTTTATGTCGGCGGTCGTTCACTTTGAAGGGGTATCAGCCCTTAAAATAGAAGCTGAGAAACTTATTTAACACTAGAACTTGACGAGTTCCGTAAATCTAGTGTTAATAATATAAGAATTAAAATAAAACACAATGGTAAAATATAGTAGAGCCGTGGGTGGTGGTACGGTAGAAAAAAATGAGCCAATGTAAAAAGATAGATAGATTTCGATTAAAATTTTTTTTAATCATCATTGCATCTATACGGACAAGAGGAATTCATGGAGTTTGTGCAGCAAAACACTCATGTAATAAGTGAGAATAACAAACATTTTTGTTAGTAAAAATTACTTTTTTTAAATTATAAAAATTAATAATAATAATAATAATAATATAATAATAATAATATAATAATAATAATATAATAATAATAATATAATAATAATAATAATAATATAATAATAATAATAATATAATAATAATAATAATAATAATAATTAAATTATAAAATTATAATTAGAGTTAATTATAACCATTTTTATTATTTTCCAAAAAAAATAACTGCGCATTTCATTCCGCAATTTTAGCATATACATAAGAAAATTCTTCCGCACTCAAACGGTTAAACAATATTTAATAATTGTAATATTTGAAAAATTTAATCGCAAATAAATTCCGATAAACAAATATATCTTTCTCGCGAAGAAACAGCGAACAACAAATTAATCTTAACATTAAGGTTATTCTTTTATAAAAAGCCTTTGTTGCTAAAGATAACGACCTCATTTCTCGATAGTGCGATAAGTCTTGGGAAAACACGATAGTAGGTCATGTACGATTATACATACGTGAAACCATTACACAAAAAGAAGATACGTTGAATGCCGTGCAAAATGAGACGAACTGAGAACTACTTAAGCAATTTTTCATTTTCTCAACTTGAGTCTTAAAGTACCTTAAATTGCTCTTATTATCATTACGTCGATATATTTCTGAAGATTAAAATGTTTTCTGCTTAACAATCATTTGCAATGAATACATACTGTTCGTTGCTATAAATATCGTTGAATTAAATCCGTTTATTCTCTGGTACTTAGACCACATGTCTTAGAATGCTGATTAAATTAAAATAAAATTGAGCGTACAGTTACATCGGTAATGAAAATTGGCGGGAAAATGAATGCAAACGTAGATATTTTAGTATAATAACGCAATTTCATATAAAATTGAAAATGTTACAGCGTAATTTAATAAACAAAAGCGACTTTGAAACAAATCTACGGGAAGAATAGGAAGATACTTCGCCATCTTTCGCCGAAAAATTAATTCTATCCATGTCGCGAGGCTTGCAGGCAATAATTGACAATAAAGGTTTCGCAACGAGATACTAATATTTTAAATCATATTAAATCATAATATAATATAATGACATAAATATCTATATATACGCTCAACTTTGTGCTACTGAAACAGCGATATATTTATATATTCAGTTAGCTTATAGTTAGCGATATATTTATATTTTCAGTTAGATTTCAAGCTCAAGTTAATTTTTTAAACGGAATACTATTTTTTTTCCACAACGTAGTAGCATTTGTTGAGACGACTTTGATCTATAGCGGGAAATAATTTCGCTTTATGAAAATTTGTAATACTTGTAATTTATTATAATATTTAATATAAAATTATAATTGTAATATAATATAAAAATTATATTAATAATTACTTTAAGTTCATTATTTAATTTAAAATGATCAAGCACAATTCATTTCGACTACACATATAATATAATGACATAAATATTTATGTGTACACTGAACTTTGTGCTACTGAAACAGCGATATTTTTATATTTTCAATTAGATATAGCTAAACTCTTAATGTTATTCAAAAACTTTTTTTGTGAAAACCTATTTAACCCCTTGGTTTACGATTTCTTCGATCTTCATACATATTAGCGATAGTTGTTCACGTCTTTGACACTCTCTCAAACGCAAAGTATCGAAATATCACACGTATTTTGTATTTGCTAATTTTCACTATTGTAAATTTAAATTACAGTTAAAGCTGAAATTGAATTTTATCATAAATATTGTGTGTTGTTATTGTACTTTATCCAGAATCGGCGCCACGAGTGTCGCTCGTGGTTATATGGCAAAGGGTTAAACTATTCCAATGAATATACATATTGCGGTATTGCCCTAACGTATCAATATTTTTATTAATTTGCTCGTCGATTTTCATAACCGCCGTAAGAGTACCCTCGATTTTGTAAGTGTATACAGAACGAAAAAATTAAATAGTACAGAAAGAATAACGACGAATCAAGAAGACTAATTGATTTTAAAAACTAAAGCACAATTCTAATCTTCTTGTCTTTTATAAGTATTGTCTTCAAGTCCAATTAGTTAAAAAAAATAATGGTTGGAAGTTAGAGCATTTGCTTGGGAAATTTTACAGATATTAGAAAGAAAAATGATATCAAAGTTTGTCATAAACAGCTCCAAAAATAAGACCAAATGACTTTTTCTTTACATTTCCAAATAAATATAAATAAAATAACTGTAATAGAAAAAAAAAAAATTGTATCTCGATTCTAATAGTGAATGTCAAACATGTTTTTCATCTATAAAATTTTGACTACTTAAATTTAACGTTTTCAACGTCCAAAAAATTACGGAGATATTATTTGGTACTTTTCTTTAAAAGTCTCGCTAAAGTTGATAGACATTTGAAATAAAACATTAGGAAAATTTATTAATACTGTATTAAAATTCTGCGTCAGTTTCAAAGATGCTAAGGTACTAAACACAATCTACAAAAATTAGATTAAAAATACAAAGGATCTGCGAGTGACACATATTTGAAAAAATGTTTCGATTTTTGCAGTAAACTTCACGTCTCAATTTCAACAACAAATTGATGTATTTAGTCAAAATTATAGATAATATTACAAACTATAGGTTGTTATTAATATGTTAAGACGAAAAAATTTATGAATCATGCGCTTCGAATTGATTTTTGACCATTGGTCGAATTGGCATTTCGAATCCGCATATTATTTAAGTAGGCCAATCCCACACAATACACTTAAAAAATAGAAATCATGCAAACGAATGTTTCATATGTTACGATCTAAAAATAATAAGACCTTTGAATGCATAAAAAATTTGACAGAATCGTTCAAATTATGAATAAAAATTGAGGAACAGAATTATTTTTATTTCTATTAAGTGTGCAATACCGCAAACAATGCAAGCATTGTGTTTTTGTTTTTTTGCTATCTTTAAGACTAATAGTAAAAATGTTATTTTTAGCGAAAATTGACGTCGAGGAACATCTCGAATTTCCGGAACAGGAACCACAAACGTTAACGTGATTCCGTGGTGAAATTCAGTTTATTTTTGTTTAAGCATCGTGTCACTTGTATAGCCTCAGCAGGTTTCGTATCCTTCTCTCTCTCTCTCTCTTCCTCCCGCATTTATGTTTTCCGCTCTTTTCTCTCACGTTTTCGATAAACTGGAGTAGCCAAGTAAAATAACGTAATTTTGGGAAGGGTAAATATAAACCGACTGAAAAAATTAAACTTGTGTTGCTCCAATACAAGTAATATTGGCAATTTTATAAATTTTCCTCCTTTTTTAGAGCAAACCTGCTGCAAAAGTTATATGAAAGATGAAACGAATAAAAATTAGCGTCTTAAATATCTCTAAAATTATAGCGGTAACAGAAAAATTTTTCGAAACGATTCCACGTGTGAAAAACAAATTTTCTAGGAAACATAAGTTAAAAAATATTGCTTTTGGATAATTTATTATTAAATATCTAAATATTTGTTTTTGATTCTTCACAAACACGATACCGTTAAATTATTTTATTACTAGTGTAATTATTAGTTTTCTGTCATATATATATATTTATTTTACATACGGATATTATATTGTATGTATAATTCATCTATATATACGTTCCTCCATAAGTTACCGGATATTTGTAAGTTTTTAACAGAATGTTTATCAAAATAGACCTTTAATAAGGTCTCAAAAAAATATTATAATTTAAGGACCACTATGATGTCAACAATTAATAAGTATTAAGTTCATTTTGTAACTATAATGTGAACTTCTCTTCGTTTTAAATTTGTTAAGCGTCCGATGACTTGCGAACTATAGTGTAGGCACGTATAATGTATTCGTTACTTTCATTCCAGATACAAGAAATATAATGCTCCAATAGCATATCCAATACATAAAAAAAAAAAATTGTTTAACCTATTAGCTTCCACGATCCCCATTTGGAGATTTTGGAATTTTACGTTTACCACTCGGCGCGAAAAATATATTTGGTACGCTGGACAATTTAATTTCATTCTATATATATCTGTCAATATTGTGTGTAACAGAAAGCGTGTATTTTGTGCTTCGTTTCTTTACAACAAGCGATCAAAATTGAAATTCATATGTAAATTGAACGGAACAAAATTGTCATATTTGAAGCTTAATATTTTTAGTTCCTTTTTTATATTATAATGAAATACAGTACATAAATGTACATAATTTAGAGGTTATAGTAACGATCTGTTAGTTACTCGGTCTTTTGTTTTTTATTCAAATGATTTTACCGATCATTTTACAACGATACCCATTTGGGACTTTTTCGAAAATATCAAATATTATGTTGTCCCGAATGTTTCTTTTGTTTTATTAATAAGTAATGGATATATAATATTTTATATTTCGCAATGTGTTATTATTTTACATAGGATTCGTTTTACACTATTTTTTTCCTCCATCTCTCGTTTAACAAATTTATTTAAACATTGCTAGACGAAACCACTGCGCGAAGATAACGAAAGAAACTTTCGGGACAACCTAATACTTTCAAAACAAAACATAATTTCAATATAATTATATTGATACACAACTCTTTGTGCGTATATATAACTTATCCAGCCAAAAATAAAAAAAAAAAAATTTGGCAGTTAATGGGTTAATATTTATTTGTTTCTTTTATTTAAGCAAACATTCATTTTTAACAACAGAAATAAAGTTTCTGTCTTTTCTTTACAAATTCTCTAGGTGTTTCATACTAGGTACCATTTTTTCAAATTACCAATTTTGATCTTTTTTTTAACACAATTTCAAAACACTTGAACTTTTACACATTTATTTATTCACATATGAAACTAAATGAATATCTATTAATTTTGTCCCGTTTTAACATCGGTCTCATTAAAAAAAAAAATACCATTTCTCGAGTTTCGGCAAGCTTTCAAAATCAAGCGTTCCATATTAGGCGCAGTTACGCGGTTTCTTTCCAATAAAATACATACTGTAGGAGGAAAACAAGTTTCAACTTTGTAAACGTACAAGCCCACGTTCGCGGTGGTAAGAACGAGAAAGTGATGGTACATTGTTGATTCGTAAGAACCGGAATCTTGTTTTTTGTGTTCTAGTAATAGCACGGCTTACGTGATCGTTCACACGAAGCGGTGGGACTCGAAGCGCCTCGGCAGTGCACGTTCTTCGAACCGAGCGTTTCTCGCGTATCACGCAACAGAGTGTGTTTTTAAGTTTGACACACCATTCGTATCTCCGACTCATGGGTTCCGTCGCGATCGTTTATCAACAAGCAACGCGGCACGGCGCGGCAACTCGTTATTGCGCGTTTACGAGAAAAACCGAAGGCGTGAACGCTCGCGTGGACTCGTTAACCCTTTCACTGCGGCCGAGTCTGCCGAAAAACGGTGATACGATAGGACTGTGTGGGAGACACGCGTTACGTTGTCTCATTAGCAACGTTTCCTCGTGCGTTTTTAATATCGCTGCTTGGCATTGATAGCGGCACGACTCAATTAAATTAATTAAATACAGAGTTCACGACATGCTTCTATTTTTACCAAATTTACCAGAAACCGCAATAATTAACACTTTGTTGACCGGGAATTTTACACAGAAACTATGT
>SMSQ01020848.1:0-13951 GCA_019453375.1 Ctenoplectra terminalis
ACTCTGTTCAGTCTAATTAAAATTTAATAAAATTAGAAATAAGATTTAATTCTAATAAATTTCAAACTAACGCACAAAGAAACTCTGTTTTAGTTCACCTCTCACTTTATTTTTTTCACTACAAACAAACATACTTTAATTCTCTTCTATTCTAGTATCAAACCCAAACGAATACCCCAATAAACAGCCTACATCTTCAATCTTCCACATCCTTTCCATCACCGTTTCTTTAAAAATCTGTCAACGAAGTCATCTAAAGACTCACGTTTCCCTTCGCAGCGCATTATCCAGCGAAGGTAAAAAGAAAACGTACACAGAGCGGAAAGAAAAGGAAAAAGTGTACACGATGCAAGGGAATCTCCGGCTAAACGATGCTGATTTCGATGAGCTTCTGACCCTTTTTTTTTTTTCAGGACCGCGAAACCATTGTGAAAAGAAGCTAGACCGGAAAAATCCAGCATGGCCGACGAGTGACGGTGGCCAATCATTGCGTGTTCCCTGGCAGCTGCACATCCCTCGGGGATCGAGATACTTCGACTGTCGTCTTTTCTTCCCTTCCGAGACGCCCTAACTTTCTGATTTTTGCCTTACGAAGTCAGCCATTGTGAAGGGACTCGTTTCCTTTGAATATCGGCCGGCGTGCGTGGATCCTTCTTCGTGTGGTCTTAAGCCGGGAACCAGCGCGTCGTACCCGAGAATTGTCTACGTTACACGCGAGCTCTTTGTCGCCTTAATCGTGCCTTTGGAACACGGCCACGTTGTTTTCGTATGTTTCCACCGTGCCAACGGTGATCGCGTACGAAAAGGGATTGCAGGATACAATGGACGGGAACAAAAATCGAGGCGAACTGGATTTTAAATGTTTGCAGAGATGTCCAGTTGGAGAATAGTTCTTGTAGTCGTGGAAGATGGTGGTTGTGCCTGGATCTTGGTAATGGCTTCTTTCGGTACGGTTTATTTTTGGCTGCCATGTTTAATTTAATCGTCCTAAGATTTTGGATATCTCAGAAATTTTTATTTCCGAATATTTTAGAAATTATAAAATTAATTTTTCTTGTGATCTTTTGTACAATTTTTTGAAATTATTAAAAGATAGGTGTCATGATCGTGGCTTTTCGCGTGTGCCCATTTTTTCAATAAATTAGGATTTTAATTAGATTCAAATTACTTTTGGATTTGTTTCATAAATGAGGGAACGAAGGAAAGGTGTGTGAGGAAAAAGCGATGATTGCTGACGATCGACGGGATCGCATAGCGAGAACGTAAAAAAGCGAAACCATATTTTTATATCGTTCGTTTTCTATATTAGATTATTCTACTAAACGCTACTTTTTCGGCAAAGTACGCATTCCGAGTCACTTCGGGGACCTACATTTAATCTTACATAAATGATAGTTCTTTTTACGTTTAGAATATTTTTCTTAAATAATTAATGGATTTCTTATTTAGAAAGAGATAAAGCTTTCAAAGATGTTAAAACTCCTGTGGGCGAATCCATTTCTTGTTATATGTAATTTAAATTCTGTATATTAGATTTCGTTCATTTCACATAGTGTGCTGAGATATGTTCAACGTAAACTTGTATATTGCACACATCAAAGTAATAATTGGTTCATTTTCTGCAATCAAAGTTCAAAACTTTAATCGCCGGTAGTTCTAATGTTAAAAAATAATAATGAATAAAAAATTATGGACTTTTAAATCGGTTAGAAAATTCAGAATCGATAAAGTTGGTCACGATCTTCAATCGTGAGAATCCATGCGTACGTCGATGTCCTCTGAATGACTATTTTCATGATTTCTCGTACTGTCTTAAAAAAAAAAAATTTACAAACGAGTGACGAATTTGAAAAGCAGAAGACCCGTCTCGTCTTTGATACAAATAAGTCTGCTTTAACACGTTGACAGCCACGCGCGTTTACGGTAAAATCTCCTTCAGGCCACGCGTACCGCTGTACGAAGCGTATTCTGCCGGGTATTCTCACTCATATTATTAGCTGCAAAATTATTAGGGTTGACTGAAAATACAATAAATCCTGGACGTCGTCAGAGTCAGCACAATATCGCCGTTCGGAAAAATGATTCCGGAGAAAGCATTAGACGCGCGTGCAAACAATGTCATCCAGATAAAATTCGTCGAACGGGCCGATCAGAGACAAGAAAAAATTTACAAAAAGCAACAACTTATTGTCCAAGTTGTCCCGATCAGCCTCAGCTTTGTATAAAATGTTTTAAAGTTTTACATTCTATATAGTTTTCTTAATAAACCATTTTCGTATTACTTTTATAACAATAGTTTATATCAATGAATATTCTATTATAAATTTAAGTTTATATTAATTAATATAGTTTATATTAATTAATATTCAATAGTATTGTTACTTCCTCAGCGAAATATCTTTTTAAACGCATACGAATATCCTTGGCGAGTAGTCAAATAAGCGTCACCCCGATACGGTTGACGCGGCCCGATCACAAACTTTACTGTCACCCGAATATGGGTGACGTGCCAGTCAACGTGTTAATCGCCGGTAGCTCTACCGTTCAACAACGCTTCGTATCCGTTCCGAGAAACACAGAAACCCACGAAAACGGAACATATAAATCATCCACTTTGTTCTTGCAGAAGTTAGAACTGAAAAGTAAGTTCAACACGCTTTGTTCCCCAGCTGCCTCTCCGTACACCTGCCACGCCCGTTCCTCGGACAGCCATGGCCCGGGTTTCGGCCAATTTCAACAATTAAAGTCAGTAATATCGGGAAACAGATTACAAGGTGGAAGATGATCCCTGCTCGTTGAAAGGACACCATGGTCGGTCCGAGGTCCTGTTAACAGTTCGCCGAAGCGATCCTACTCGCGTCTCGGTCCTTCTAATCCGGCAACGAGGTAAGACCGCAAAATCCGTAACGATCGACACCTGTGACCGAGTTTCTTGGCCCGAGGATAGAGAGACAATGCCGAAAGGGTGCTTCTTAGCTGCTTTAGAAACGGCAGCCACGTCAGGTGGAACAAGGCTGGACCCCCCGTGGCACCCTTTAATGCACTTTGACGTAGTTAGCGCGTTCGTGTAACAGCGACCGCGCGCACGTTCGGTGCCCATCGAAATCATTAACGCGAAACCTGTTAACCGATTAAGCGGGTTCGTTAAGACGACTTTGAGCCCCGATTTTCGCGTCGACCGAGTTAATTATTACGAACATACCGATCCTCTCGTTAATAACCGAATTCGGCGCGCACGGGGACAAAGACTGAGATTACGCTAAGACGATTTCCGAATCATCGTTCGCGGCGAGGATCTCTGGATTTGATCGATAATATACGATTGGTGTTCGACGTCTGCGTGTCAGGATGTTTTTGTTTGTTTTTGAGTAATTATGTGCTTGTTGGTTGAAGTGTGCAAAGTAGAGGGGGTTGAATTAGGGGGAGTGATCTGGTATATGTTTTTTTTTTATGTTGTTTAACCTTCTATAGACCGAATTTTGTCTGCTTATTGGAGAAAAAATTACGATCGATCACAGTTTTTCACTCTGATTTGAAAATGTTTTAACTAATAATTACTGTAGATGGATCGTGGTGTCGCTATAGTAATACGGTAATCAAATTTAATAGTACAACAATAACTCAATAAAATAAATTTTTTAACCCTGTATAGCCCGAATTTTGTCTGCTTATTGGAGAAAAAATTACGATCGATCACAGTTTTTCACTGTGATTTGAAAATGTTTTAACTAATAATTACTGTAGATGGATCGTGGTGTCGCTATAGTAATACGGTAATCAAATTTAATAGTACAACAATAACTCAATAAAATAAATTTTTTAACCCTGTATAGCCCGAATTTTGTCTGCTTATTGGAGAAAAAATTACGATCGATCACAGTTTTTCACTGTGAGATAAATCTAAAATAAAGTGAAGTCTTGTGCGAAAATTCATAAATATATAAATAAAGGCACGTTTCAAATTCTGGCAATTTGAGTATCGTGAATGAGCCTCAAGGAAGACCATCGGCCCATATTGATAACAAGGAATTAAGGACGACTGTGGAATCCGATCCGCGCACAACTAATCGAACACTTGGGTCTAAACTAGCAACTAGTCGTACAGCTGTGTTAAAACATTTGCGTGCAATAAATAAAGTAACAAAATTGAACATAGCTGAACACAGACTAAACAAAAAACGCCCGTTGCATAGTTTACAACCTAACATAATAAAATACTGCATCGAAAACTATCCTCTTAAAAACTCATAAAAAAAAAATATGCCAGTACCTCCGAATGAAGAAACTTTTCCAACGAAACGTTATCCGCGAGGAAAAATGAAAGGGAGGAAAAACGGCACGTGACGTCGGCCAGTGACGATCGTGAAAATAAAGGAATCAAATCGCTCGACAACGGATACCCTATTTTTCGATCCGTGACATTTCACTCAGCAACCGGTAAGGGTAGTCGACGGGGCACGATCAGCGCCCGATATAATTTATTCGGACAATAAGCGTGCGTCCTTCCTTCATCCCCTCTCTGACGCTCGAGGCATCAGTGTCATGGCGGTGATGAGCCCCTCAATGACAACGACCAACATAATCTGTTCCCATCAGCCAAGTAGACATAATGGGCGCGTCGACGGGGGCTAACAATGGGGCGGCATTTTACAGGAGAGCGCCGCTGGAACTCGAAAAATCCCCACGTGAATCGGTACGACCGGAGGAAAAAAGTAGAACGGCGCATAAATGGAACGGGGAAGCGAATGAGAGCATTGGGATGGGCAAAAATTGTTGTCCAGGCCGAGAATTTTTGTTTCGTGTGCGATTTGTATTTTGGAAGACGATGTCGTAGAGCAATCTTTGGTTTGTAGTATTTTTTAACATCTCGAGTATATTGGGTTGGTTGAAAAATTTTCCGGTTTTTTTTTTTTTTTTTTGCTTGTCCACCCTTCTGAGGGGACATCGTAATTCTAGAATATCACTCGGATGTCCCCTCTGATGGGACATTAAAGTTTGTTAGTGATTACGGGGAATCAATTTGTTTCAGCACAACTTTTTGAGAAATACATGTTCCCCTGAAGTTTTCTGTTCAAATGGCACAAGAAATCGAATCAAAATATGCTACAATTATTAAAATATATATATATATATTAATCCATTGCGAAAAAAAGAATTATAAGTGTTACTCTCCATTTAAATTGTTCGTAACAATTGTTCGCGCTACTTCGACAGTCGGCGACTGCACCGTCAGTTGTCCACAGCGCTCGAAATGTACTGGGATTTTTCGACGCAAAATCTAAAAACCGCGATCGCGCTGCTTGGGACTCAAACGGTTAACCCTTTGCGATCCGAGCCACGTTCGACATTTTAACCCAACTAATTCGTATTCTACAATACACTTTTAACCCATTGACTGCAAGGCATATTTAGAGCGTCTTGCCCTGGGTGCCGAGGTTTTATTTTAAAGAATACATGAAATTTTACAAAATATAATATTAAGTTACCAATATAATATTGTAATGGCATTTACATTAATTTTTATTGAAAAAAAAACACTAATAATTCTTAACTCAAATCGCCTTTTGTAATTAATCTAAAATTGCAGCACACACTACGAGATATCTCGTAGCTGACAGTTTTGGTACACACGCTTACTACGAGATATCTCGTAGTTGGCAGTCAATGGGTTAACAACTATCAATAATTTGGCTGAATTTTTATATTATCATAACCAATAACCCTTGGGACTCGAACGGTTAAAAACCTAAGAATAATTTTTGTACCGAAGAAGGTGTTGTTTCCAATGTGCTTTCAATTTCCACTCCTGCTTTGAAGTTTGAATAACTTATTTCCAAGTGTTCACAATAATTTGATCACCCACTGCAAGCTTATATCCGACGCCCTTAACAATTTCACAAGCTCGCTCCACACTCTTTTCCCGTATCGCGAACATCTTAAATAAACAGGCGATGTTATTTCCAAACGAACGCCAGAACGGAGGCATCCCTCCAACGAATCAGCCAAAATATTTCGGAGGAGTTAAGAAAAATGCGTTGGCCAGAAAAATCGTCGGCATCGCGAAGGGTAGGAAAACCCAGGTGGCATTTCTTAACTACTCGCATAAACGGCAAGGGAGCGTTGTCGTTCGGTGTTCTTCGCTCGAAACCGGTGAAAATGTACGCACGGGGCCGTCCACGGTTTTGCTTTATTAAATTCCTGACACGAGACGCCCCGTAGCACGTGCAAATATTCATTCATGATGAAAAACCAGGGGCGTTTCGCCGCGCGGGACGCGCGCGCCTTAACGCTAAATTCAAGGCGTGCCGACGCGTGTGATTTAGCGGTGACGTCGAGAAGTCTTCTCCTCGTTTCGGGTGTTTCGATACGCCTGCGTAATTTTTTTACTGCATGAATTAATTAATTTTGAATGGTTGCTGTAATAAGTTTAGTCTCTCAGTTTAGTCTCTAAGTTTAGTTAACCCTCTACAGTCCGAATTTTGTTTGTTTATCAGAGAAAATAACTACGATTGATTACAGTATTTTATTTCGTTTGCAAAATAGATGGATCTTGATATCACTACAGTAGTACAATAACAAAATTTAATAGTACGGTGATAATTAAATGAAATCAATTTTTTTAAATATAAATACATGAGTATGCGACTCTTAAATCAGATGGCACCTTAGAGGGTTAAATTCGCGGTTTTAGTATCTTCGATTAAAAATTTGTTTATTTTCGCTAGGACGTTGGCAGTCATGTTCAATTGAGATTAGGTTGTGTTTAGTACATTCTTATGTTTTATCATTGGTTGTTAAATAAATTTTTATAGTTTATTAGGAGCTATTTTTGCGAATTTTTAAATAGATTCATTTTTATCGCAAGTATGTATTTATATCTGTTTTTGCTTTCAGATATTCGGAAATGTTCGAACATATCTCTGCGGATACTATCGAAGAATTCTAATTTTTACTTTCTTTGGTATTTTATATTATATAGTACAATTAATAAAGTTTCAAATTTGCTTTTATAACAATAGTAAAATACATAATTAGAGTAAATATCGATACTGATAAATTTTTAAATAATACCACTGTTACTATAATATACCATACAGAACATGCAAAAATAATTTTATCGATACAAGAAAAATATATTAGGTTGGAAACTATGAAACGGGCGTTTTTTGTTTAGTCTGTGTTCAGCTGTGTTCAATTTTTTTACTTTATTTATTGCACGCAAATGTTTTAACACAGCTGTACGACTAGTTGCTAGTTTAGACCCAAGTGTTCGACTAGTTGTGTGCGAATCGGATTTCACGGTCGTCCTTAATTCCTCGTTATCAATATGGGCCGGTGGTCTTCCTCGAAGCTCGTTCACGATACTCAAATTGCCGGAACGAAATTTTTCGAACCAATATCGAGCATTTTTTTTCATCGGCGGATCCATCTCCGAACGCCTGATTAATATTTCTCGAAGCTTGAGCCGCGGTATGATTTAATTTAAACTCGTACAAGAAGAGTGGATGTAAATCGCGTTTTGTTTCCATCTGGTTTAGGATAAAAATAAAATAAAAATGGGATACAAAGACGAAAAAATTTTACAAAATGAGTAAGAATACCTTTAAGCTTTGTAAATAAAAATATCGAGCACTCGTTACAACGTATCTCTCTCAGTCGCGGCTCAACACAGACTAAACAAAAAACGCCCGTTTCATAGTTTCCAACCTAATGCATATTATTTTTTTCAACATAATATACATCGCGTAACAAGAAATGCACGTTGGCGCCAAACCACGTAAAACGCGCTCGGCAGTCAACGTGTTAAAAAAAAAATATCAGTAATCAACGAAGCAATTGATCGCCGATCAACACGCACAAGTATCCCGTACACAGAAGCAAAGTGCAACGCCCGGAAAGCAAGAAACATTCGAACAGCCAGTCCATTCCCCCTTTCACGATCTCCTCGTGCTGACGGTAACGAGTCTGCCGAGCAAAGTTACCAAAATCTAGATCGGTGAAGTGGGAGCGATCCCGTTGCACCGGTGCTCCAGTTGCTCGCTAATTGACTACAATGCTGGCCGCGTATGGAGCGCATTTTCTGTTTTGTTACCTCAAAACAAAGCGGACAATGCGGCTGATCCATGAGTGGCCGCTCGACCACCGTCGCGGTTCCTACCCCTCGCCGATTTCGCCTGGCGGAGGCTTGGACGGGACGCGGAGGACGACGAGTCGCTCGAGGATCGGGCGACGAAATCGAGATTGTAACATATAGTCGAGTGCCCTTTGTTAACCCACCGGCGGAGAGCGCAATTACATCCTCGCCCTCATTGTGGCTCGACAGCTTTTTGTTACTGTTTTGTCCGGTTACGTTGTTCCGAGCGACAGCAAAGGGGGAGGAATGGTCGGCGACGGAGAAAGAGATTGGGAAGAGAGGAGAAGAATGATGGAGAGAAAAATCGGCAACGAGGTTTCGTGCGAGGTACGTGGACTTTGGTAACTTGCACAGGAGATCTGACTCGGTTTTTTTTTTTCTTTAACCTGTTAAGTGCGGAATTTAGTTTCCAAAGGCCACCGCAGGGTGCGGAGTTAAAATCAAGCGACGACGCGTATACACGTGAAACGCAAGGTAAATGGTCCTATTATAAATTTTTACAAAAAATGAGGAATTATTATATTTTTATTGGTCAGAAAAATTTATTTTACACGACGTGTATACACGTCGAACGCGCTGCAGAAGAGATTCAATCTGACGTGTATACACGTCGAACGCACTTAATAGGAGCGTACCGGTGAGATCGTCCATTTGGTATTTATAAGAAATAGATATTTTAATATGTCGCGAGGTATGATTTATATAATATCGTAGGTGGGGAAGGTGCGGCCTCTGTGAGTTTCTTGCGCGGTCTTCGTAAAAGCTAGCACTTCTATTAACCCTTTGCCCTGTAACCACGAGTCACACTCGTGGAGTCGATTCTGGTTAAAACACAATAAAAAGACACAATATATATGACTACGTTCAATTTTAACTTTAACTGTAATTTAAATTTACAAGATTGAAAATTAGCAAATACAAAATACAACTATTGCTAATATGTATGAAGATTGAAGGAATGATAAGCCAAGGGGTTAATTAATATTTAATTATTTTTTTCTCCAATAACCGGACAAAATTCGGGCTATAGAGGGTTAAAAAATATATTTTATCGAGTTATCGTCGTACTATTAAATTTGATTACTGTATTACTGTAGCGACACCACGATCCATCTACAGTAATTATTAATCAAAACATTTTCAAATCGAAGCGAAAAACTGTAATCAATCCTATTTTTTTCTCCAATAAGCGGACAAAATTCGGGCTGTAGAGGGTTAAAGAATGATCGCGCAACAAAAAAAAAAGGAACGTATGAAATAAAGGCAAAAAGACAAGAAACAGTCGATGGAAACAATAGGCTGAATCAGAGAAGGAAGAATTTAGATACGGACAGCCATTGTTCCGCTTATTGTTTCTCGAAATGACCCGCGTGTTACGCACCCCATTGGCCGTCTTGTGGCAAGGTGCTGACGTGCTCCACCGGTGGGAACCACTTGTCGACTTTGTGCACGAATATACCGTCCGTACACACGCGCAATTACGCAATCGCGTCGATACGATTGTTACAATGGCCACTGTGGAGGTCCCTTTTATTTTAAGCGAAGGAATTCTCTTGTTCGATCGACGACGACGCACCAATCGTCCCGGTCGTCGTCATTGTTACCGTTGTTTTCGTTGTTATTGCCGCTGCTACCAGCTCCGTTGTGATTTCAATTCGTGCTTTCGCCGATCTCACCATCGAGATCGGGGATTATTATTCGCTCGGTTGGAAACGTTACAGTATTACATGTTGAAAAGCTCTGCCCACTCGAACGGAGGAGCACCACTCTTGGGAAGAGTGGCGCACAGGGGTGGCCCGGCGGACACTGAACGCAGAAAATTGTAACATACGGTACTTGGAGGGTTTCATTAGATCGAGATGTTAATTGCGAGCGACAGGATACGATTTGATTCTTCTTGTTAGGATTTCTCGATACTTTGGCCAAGTTTCTCTTTGACACTGGAACCACCGGCGATTAAGGTAGACTTATTTGTACTAGAGAAAATAAAATGATAGGTATTTGAAGAGATATCTGTAGCGAGGATAACAATTCTTTGTATATACTTTTTACAATGAAATCATGGAAAATCGTAGGAAATACATCATTGTAAAGTTGTAAAGTTTCTGTAAAAAATTATGTACCAGTCACTTTGACGGTAGTTCTAGTGTTAACATAGGATACGTTGTATTAGGGATGGTAAATTGGCGGACATATTTAGTAACACTTCAGATATTACTATAAATAAGCACAGTACAAACTCATACTGTAAATCACAGTATATAAGACTGAAAAAAATTGAAAGCGAAAGATAATTGGAAAGATTCATTTTCTATTGTCTTTAACCCTTTGCCTTACAATCGCTAGTCGCACTCGTGGCGCAGATTATGGTTCGAATTTAATAAAAACACACTATATTTCATATATTTTTAATCTTAATTTTAACTTCAATTTCAATTCATAAGATTGAGCACTATCAAATATAAATTATGCATAATATTTCAATATTTTGCATTTGACAAGGTGTTAAACCACTGAATAATTGTTACTAACATCTATAAATACTAAAAGAAATCGCAAGGCAAGAGGTAAAACAGTAGATCATAGCATAACTTTACAATTTCAATTTATTAGACTGAGAACTATCAAATATAAATTATGCATAATATTTCAATATCTTGCATTTGACAAAGCGTTAAACCACTGAATAGCTTTTGCAATAATGTATAATAATAAATAGTTTTTATAAAAATTTTATTAACAATGTATACGAGTACTAAAAGAAATCGTAATGCAAGGAGTTAATAAAATTCTAACGCCTTTAACATTTACTTCGTATCATAAATATTAGCAATTTAACAATTAGTGCACTTCAAAAAAAATTCACCAAAAGTTAAAGTATACAATCATAGAATTTTCCAACGAATTGCTTTCATCCCTTTAGAAGAACCAATTTCTGTGAAACCAACTTCGTTCCCTTCTCTAATTTCAAAGGATCAACCGCTTAGGAATTTGCTCTGTTTTTCCGCCAATCGTATCGGTTGCTTTGTTTCTTCATCTTGTTTCAGAAAGCTAGCAAGCTCGTAGTCGAAGCACTATTTACATCTGCTCGTCCCAAAAAAAATTCTACGAACTGTTGAGACCGTGCGGCCATAGCTCCCTTGCGGCCAACGTTTCACCGATACGTTTGGGCGGACTGTTTACCTGAGTAATTTGTCAGCGCACAATGTTTGAATCCGAAATCCTCGAGCCTGTGGGATCTCGGCGGTCACCTTATAATCCATGCTTTGCGGCCGTGCAAATGGTTGCCTGCGTCCTAAGGCTTCGACGTGCGATTACTTACTCGACGTTTATGGACAGCCAAGTCTTCTTTTTGCCATTTGGCGTATAAAGGGTCCACGAGAAAACGGGGAATGTCAATTTTAACGAATTTTAAGTTCAATATTTCTTTTTTATATACTTCTGTGTGTGTGCTATTTTATTACCGGTTGTGTCGCGACTGTCGTAGAAAAGCTAATATAGATAAACACGATAAAATTGTTTAAAATAATTAATTTCTTATTTAGAAGCGAAGGAACCACGAGAAAAAGAGGAATGTCAATTTTAATGAATTTTGAGTTTAATATTTCTTTTTTATATACTTCTGTGTGTGTGCTATTTTATTACCGGTTGTGTCGCGACTGTCGTAGAAAAGCTAATATAGATAAACACGATAAAATTGTTTAAAATAATTAATTTCTTATTTAGAAACGAAGGTTTCATGAGAAAAGTAGGAATGTCAATTTTAATGAATTTTGAGTTTAATATTTCTTTTTTAAATACTTCTTTGTGTGCGCTATTTTATTACTGGTTGTGTCACATTGGGAATTAAAATTTTCTAAGTTTTACAGTAGTTGCGAAAAATTGTGGTTTATAACGAAAAATTGGGGAATGTCGAAGACAAATAATGCAAGAAAGGGGGATGTTAAAATTATAAGTAAAAATTGGAAACATGTGGAAACACATAATGATATTTAATAATCTGTATGTTCGCAAAAACATGAACTGAAAAATTAAATTTCATTTTCTGAGAAACGTTGAAGCTTGACGTTCCCCCTTTTTTTTTATAATGGATCCTTCACATTTCTTCGCACGTTTCTTTTTTTAAGTACGCAGAGTTAATACTAAATTCAGTGTATTGTACTTTGAAATTAATTTTAAAGTCTGCATGATTTATTTCTTATTTCATAACAGGATGTAAATTTTTTTATCGTTCATTACATTAATATATTTTATAAAGAAAATTATATTACAGTTTCTAAACGTAAAAGAAATTAATTAATCTGCTTTTAAGCGTGTCGAAATAATATAAAACAATACGAAGTATTGCCAAAAAATTTGAATAGTGATTTAAAGACATTATTAACTAAGTTCTTTACATTTATAGTATCTAATAACTTTGTCTTTTTTGCTTAAACTGCGAGCATAAATTATTGTACGATAATGTATTTTCGAGACAGTATCCTTCATACGTAACACCATACTAAAAAAATATTAACATCATTAAATACTTCAACTATCTACGAAATTAACACTAGAACAATTAAAGCAGATCAAAATGGCTGATTCCTAATTCCTCATAGAAACTCTATAAATTTACGCTACTTACAATATTTATTGCTTAAATCATTATGATTTATTACAATATTTACAATGTTGCAGAAACTACAATAAGAAGTACAATGGAAGTATAATACAATGTTGTTGGAAGTCAGAAGGAGCAGATGTTTCATTTTGGAAGATATTTTTATAGTTTTTCCTACAAACGTGGATAAAGACTTATATGCTTTTTTTTTCAAAAAACCGGTCTCTTTGATTTCTTTGGCACAAATTGATACACTTTAATCGTCGGTAGTTCGAGTGTTAAGCTGGTAGTTACCAAGGTGCCGAGTATCGATGTAAACAGATTTATGAGCAAAGAAACACAACGACTGTTAAGTGCCAACATTTCAGAGCTCAGTCATGCGAATCAGAAGAGTCACTCGAACGCGGTTGGAGCTAGCGCCGACACATTTTTCGTCCCGCATCGCTCTTTCATTCATCTTTGCAACGAAAGAATTCGTGAGAAGATTTCTACAGTTCTGAAGTATTACGTTTCCTTCTCAGACCGTTCGTATCCTCGGGCCAATCATAATTTTAACGATATTTCACGAAGCGAAGGATATAATTTTAGCCATAAAAGCAAGTGAAAGTAATTTCTGTTCCTTATTTTACCATTATTTGCTTGAAGTATTCTATTATTGACTAATATAAAAATTTATCTATTTTATACATATGTAGTACTGTCAGAAAAAAAATACAATCCGTAATTTTACAAATGAATTTGAGAATAGCTACCCTTACTTTAATTTCTTCGTTACTTTTGGGCAAGTATTTCTAATTATATTAACAAATATTTATCGTCTCAGAGTAACCAAGATTCTTTATAATCTGTTTTTATTTTTTTCAGAGCGACAGTTCTTTTGACACAATTGTAAAATAATTTTTTAATGAGCTCGTATGGAATTTTCTGCTATTTTATACATATATGGTACTGTCAGAAAAAAAATACAATCCGTAATTTTACAAAAGAATTTGAACATAGCTACCCTTATTTTAATTTCTTCGTTACTTTCGGGCAAACATTTCTAATTATATTATCGCTTTGCACTCGAGAGGTGACTCTCACTCACCACTTGGATTAATGCAGTGTCTCGAATCGCGTATAATAGAATTATTTTATTTCAACTTTTCGTATATCTTTACTTTATACAAGACTTAATATTGAATCTTACGCTTGATAACTTTGGTTCGTGCAAT
>SMSQ01020849.1:0-14549 GCA_019453375.1 Ctenoplectra terminalis
TACTGACACAATACATACCTAGGTACGCTTTAGCGCACGTGTAACGATGCATTATAGATTTCCAATAGTGCGTAGCTTTTCATCAGCCTGTGACATTACCTGTGTTCATCGTTCTATAAATCGTATAACGTATACAATATATCACCGGGTTAGACGATATACAATCAATAGTATTCGAAAAGATATTATTTAACAAAATACAAATATACAAGGTGTCCTAAAAGGTCTGTTAGTCCCTTCAAGGTATAATTTCTGAGATCATTTCAAGCAGCTTTTTCCTTAGCGAAAGTGTCACATTTAGTTTCGTTAACAAGTTATTAACGAAAAACACTGACCAATCGCAAAGCGAGTAAGACGGCTGCCTGCCAGCAGGAGCGTTGATTCCGCTCCGTGCTTGTGTCTCGATGAATAAGCCAGGGTGTATCGAAGCAACTGTGAACGAGTGTTGAAACTCAGTTTATTTGTTCTACACGAATAATATTTTATTTATTTGATATAACTTTTATTCAATACTCGTTAACAGTAGCTTCGATATATTCCGACTTGCTCGTCAAACCATAAGCGCGGCACAGAGTCAATGCTTTCGTTTGTGACTACAAGCTGCTTTACTCGCTCTGTGATTGGTTAGCGATTTTCGTTAATAACTCATTAACAAAACTGATTATGATATTTTCGCGAAGAAAAAAGTTGCTTGAAATCATCTAGGGAATCATCCCTTGAAGGGACTTACAGACTTTTTGGGACACCCTGTATTTTGCGACTGATATAGACATACGTTTTTAAAAAATATAGAAGCGTGATTGGAAATAAAAAAAAATGCTTGTGTAATATTATCTGGACATCCTATAAAGTATATTTTTTCTGGTAATTATGTGGTATAAGGGAGTCAGCTCCGATCACATACTTCACCCTTAACATATTTTATTAAGGACACGATTCTGATTAACTTTTCCTAATAACTTAATTGGCGGTCTCTAACAGTTTCCGAGATATTTACAGAAAATATTGCTACTACTACATTCAATTTTGCCTATACGTGCACACCTGTGGCAGCGTATGTGTCAAATTTCATTAAGACACATATTATATTGGTATAAATTATGCTCTCATACGTTTAAAGAAGTTTGATAAATGCAAATGTAAAAGACCCCTACCCCCTTCCGAGTCAAAGGCATGATGTTTGCAATTGTCGACACCATCTCCTTCTCAAAAATTTCCCCGTTGGGGAAAACAGAAAAGGCGTCTACGAAGAACAGTTGATGGTTGACGCAACAGCGAAATATACATATACATGCATATCTCGTCTTTTGATAATTTTGCTCAGTCATTATTGCCTGACTTACCCTTTCTTACACATTTTGTAGATTATAGATATATTTTGGAAATCCATTCAATTTTTCTCGAATGCAATATTTTGTTTCAGTGTAATATTTTTGCAGTTATTAAAACGTTGACCGCCACGATGGCCATATATGACCGCAGATTATTTCTCGTGCAGCGTCACGGTGGTCATCGGTGACCGGAGTGCTTCAAATGTTTATAATTGTATGAGTTGAATGAACATTGACAGTTAATGAATTTTGAACATCATCGCCAATTAGAGAATACTTTGAAATAAAATATACACTGTTCAACAACTAAAAATTTTTATTACAAGACAAAAAATGAGAGATTAATCTTTATCAAATCTTCTATTTACCGGTGTGGCGTGCTGAGAAAAATATGTGATTTTGGCGTGGCGGTCAACGTGTTAATCATTGTAAGGGCTATCCAGTGGAACTGAATTCGTCAATTATTTGCTTAGAATATGATATTAACACGTTGACTGTCATGGGGGCCACCGGTGGCCAGCATTCGACTTGGCTACAGCGCCATGGGAGCCATCGGTGACCGGCGACGCAACCAATAGTAAAATACATAATTAGAGTAAATATCGATACCGATAAATTTTTAAATAATACCACTGTTACCATAATTGTTCGAAGAAATTAATGCCATTCAGAACACGCAAAAATAATTTTATTAATACAAGGAAAATATACATATTATTTTTTTCGACATAATATACATCGCTTAATAAGATATTCATGCTGGCACCATGGACAAACCACGTAAAATGCGCGCGGTAGTCAACGTGTTAAATACTGAATGAAAACAAAAATTTGCAAAATCGTTTTCTTAAATATATTTTAAATCAGTTATAAAAAGAAACAGCACATTTTTTATCGTACTTTTTCATAATAGATATAGTATATTTATAATCATAACCGCTTGCTTTACTATGTTTTCAGTAGCTATCGCTATTTATTGCTTTAACATCGTGTCAATTGCAAAACGTTGAAAAGTGTTATAAATAAATTATATTTAGTAATGTTCAATCTTATGAATTGAAACTACGGTTAAAATTGTAATTAAACTTCATTGCAAATACCTATAGCGTGTCTTTATATTATATGTGACTCGTGATTGTAAGGTAAGAAATTAGTCGAGTCATTTTGGACACAAAGTCATCTTGACTATCAGTCGTTTTTGCATTTTGTACGAAATTAATTGCCAACCGTCTCTTCGCACATTTTTATGTAGCAATTACATTTAATAACGAAGTAATCCAATTGTTTTCCATGTTTGAGACGACGTAACAAGATGACACAGCATAATTAGAATGTTTTATGACACAACTACTTGCTCTCCCTTTAGAGACTCCATATCTTTTTTTCGTGTACCAGTAACTTAAAATTTAAGGGGGTATGAAGTGAACCTTAAATCTAAAATTTTATTTTTGGTTTAAATTTAGTTTGCAAGATATTAATAAAAAAAACTTTCGATACCATACATTGAATATTGCACGTACAAACGTATCTAATACACTGAATGCTGCCTATCCAGATGTAACTAATTCAACCGTCTTTATTGTGGAAGTAATTATGGTAATTATCATCGTCGAGTATCGGGTTGCCGATGACGCTATACCGATATCGGTCCCAGTATCTATAGGGTGACCAATTTACGTAGATTTGGGTTAGATTTGAGCTAGTATTAAATCCGATCGACTACGTTTTCAGTAGTTGCTTCGCTCTGCCTCGTGTGAACGAAATTTGTCACTCTATAGATATTACGTTACTAACATCTGAATAGACAGCATTCAATGTACTAGTAACAGCAGTTTTTCGCTAATATCTCGGAAACAAAGGCCGAACAGCGGTTACATGTACAGTGAAATCCGGTTATTGCGACACCATTTATAACAACAGGTTGCATATTGCGATCTACTCGCTCTCTTAAGTTTGGTTCCCATATAAATTGCTCCGAATTTTACTCCGTTTATAACGACTTCGCTTATTACGATTTACTGTTTACAGCGACATCATTTTTGACAGTTTTGTCTGGTTATAACGACAGCTTGGAGAAATCGTATTTTGTTTATCGACAATCCCCGCCCCTAATTATTGTTATTCATCTCGAGCATTTATGACGCGTAGTGATCTGTCGATCGTTGTGGTTTGCGTTTAACATGGCACTATTAAATAAACGAAAGAGTTTTTCAATTGAAGAAAAAGGTACTTGCACTTGCAAAGGAATTCGGTGTGTCTCATTCCACCATTTCAGCAATTAATAAAAATAAGAACAAGATTAAAGATTTGTTTAATTCAAACGTTCTAAAACCTAAACGTATTAGAAAATCTACTCAAGACGATGTCGAACAAGCTTTGCTACAATGGTTCAAAACTCCAAGAAGTCGTGGAATACCTATCACTGGCTCTATACCGCAACAGAAAGCCAATTTTTTCGTTACTCAATTCAAAGTTTCAAATTTTATATGTACGTTAGGTTGGATTAATCGATTTAAAGCGAGAGATAATATTGTAATTGGTAAGATAAATGGAGAATCATCATCTGTTAACTATGACACAACTAGTGACTGGTTGGCGATTGTTTGGCCTAATTTACGAAGACAATTTACTAATGACGAGATTTTCAACATCGACAAAACCGGCGTTTATAAATTAGCACCAGATAAAACTTTAAAATTCAGATGCGAGATGTGCAAAGGTATTAAATTATCGAAAGAAAGGATTAAAATAATGGTTGCTACGAACATGAGTGGTACAATTAAGAAAAACTTATTCATAATCGAAAAATCTCAACGTCCCAGACGCTTCAGAGAAGTAAAATCTTTACCTGTAGATTATGAGAGCAACAAAAAGCTCGGTTTGTGATGCAATGTTTATAGCAACGTTTGTTTATTACGACGTAATTTCTCTATCCCTTAAATGTCGCTATAAACGGACTCCACTGTATATGAAAAATTGGCGAGGTGTACCCTTTTATAGATAAGTACCAAAGTTTTCAATTTGTAAAAGAGAAAAAGATTTAGTAGTACTATAAATTCTTATAAAATTTTCACTTTAAATGTATAGTCAAAGTAAAAATTTATGTTAAAATTTTATTCAATATCAAAATACATCTTATCTGTCATTTAGTGTCATAATCATCATATTAAGTTTAAGAAAATAAGTTATCAAAGTTGTAGAAATATACTTACTTTCTTAATTTTATTCGTTTATTAGTTCTTTAGCTTCGGGATCTAGTATTTCAAGATTTTAGTCTTAATGTTAACATATATGAGTCCGAAGTTAAAAGTAGTTTATAAAATATATCTTCATTGGTAATAGTTCTTTAAATTTTTTTAGCAATTTTGTTCCTATATTTCTTCCAAATCCTTATGCCTCGCCTTTTGTGTTTTCTCTGATTGTTGCCCAATATGAAGTAAAGCATATGGTATTATGTCTACACCGTGTATGAGAAGTTTATGCACTGCTACTGGCATATAATGCCATCCTCAATTCTTTTTACGAAATGTTTTGCGGTGTCCTGAGTATATTTTCTGAATTTATCGATACATATTTATTATGCTTTATCAATGCTGATTATTTCTACAGAAATTTCATCATTTTTAAAAAATCTCCTTGCGATGTTGCCATCATTTGACGATCCCCATCCTTGCTTACCAAAATTTACAAGTGACCCTAGTTTGCAGAATTTTTAAATGTGTTGCAGAATTATGTAAATAAAGATGTATTGAAAACATTCTAATTTATTTCAATGCAGGACTTTTTAGGACTTGAAAGATATCCTTTTTTTTTGCAGTTGTAAAAAATTTTGAAAATTTTCCTCATACTGATCGATTTCGATTATGAATAAGTTTTCATTAATTGTACCACTCACGTTTGTAGCAACCATTCACATTTTTAATATTTTAAGTATCAATGGCAGGTGCTTTTCCTCATCTTGAAAGAATATTCTATATTATAAAACAAAATTAAGAGAATCATATTTTCTGGGAAAAAATGCTAGTTTTAAACAGTGCACTGTGCACCACCATGCCGTTTAGTCGACTAACATTTCCTTTATCTGGGATTAGGAAACACAGCTACTCGTTTCAGTAGAATGATTGGTATAAGTGGTTAAATTGCGACTATATGATTTTTTTCTATACATATATACCTACTATACAGAAATCTCTCATTAAAATCATGCGCCAGTTTTATAATCCAGCATGGCAGTTAACGTGTTGAAGCAGCCTCTCTCTCTCTCGTGAGTTTTATGCAGGTGGCCAATGAAATTTTTGTTGGACAAATAAAGATATTCTTTGCTGTATATTATTTAAATAAGGCAGGTGCAATAGAAGATCAAAGTATCAAAAATTCAGCAGAAGTATTATTTTTTTCTAATTAAATCAATACTGACCATGAGAGGAGCCCTTTGCACGGTTTTGTTTGTTCTCCACGTATCATCGGTATAAGAGACAAAGAAAATTTGGAACAAAATCAACGCATGTAACATGACTTTTTTACTATCAACATCGTATCAGTAGAGTGATTATTAGCGGCAATGATGTGAAATACATATTGTATACTACTAGAAATTAAATTTATTTGTAAAGGAACGAGTCTTTTAAGAAGGATATTTCAATTATTTAAGTAATAGAGATTTAATTTAAATATCGATATTCAAATAAAAGATGATAGATGAGAAATTCGTATTGGTCGCATGCGTGTAGCATGGTACGTATCTGGCAGAATGGAAGAAGATCTCTAAGATACAAAGCTTAAGTTGGACAACACTGAATTAAATTTTGTACGTAATTTTTTTCACTCGAATTTAAAATTATGCAAAAATGCTTATTTTTTTCTACACACGGAACGTACAGATCTTTCGAAATGCAACTGCGAAAGGCTAAAGTAGTTAGGAACCTGTAGAATAGAGTAAAATATTTCCGAAGCTGTTTATTACGTCATGTTATTACATTAATAAAGGCTTCTAGCTGGTGACTGGTATTTTGTAACGAGCATGCTTGTATGGTTGCACCTTAATCCATGTCTGGATTATGCCGAAGACCCTCAATCGCAATTAAGCTTTATGGGAGAGGCTGATGCGCGCATGCAAAGCGAGTCGTTATCTCGGTACGTGTGCTGCTGCTGGTTGGCTTTTGTAAATTGTACTTGAATATCTTTCACCGAAAGGCGTACCAAACATTTATACGGCTGTTTTATGCTCGATAAAATGAGACGTGAGCATGTGCGCACGGTTTTGCATAAAATGCAAACGGGAAACGTTTACGTCCGATTATAACGCAACGAAAGAAATGGTTTCGTGTGCGTTAAGTTGAATCGTATGAATATATGTATGTATCATATGCTATACCTAACTCTGTATTACGTACTGATTAAGAACATTACCTAGCTGTTAAAGCGATGAATCGGTGTATGGAAGTGTTATCAAGAAAATTTCTACGTCTGAGGATGTGATGGCAGAGATTTTTTGTTTTCTTCGAAATATTTTGTATTGCAAGTACAGCAAGTTGTGCTGAAAATGGCAACGTCTGCTCTTTGGGAACTTTGGGAGGAAATATGCTAGGGATGCATAATAATTGTAACGTTATCTCAACACTTTGAGAAATTAATTTTTTTTTTTTATGAAACAAAAGCAAAAAATAAGGAATGAAAATTTTTTGTACCGTTAGTTTTATATTATTGTATATTAAGCGAGATTAGATCTGAGAATATTCTAATAAACTGTATATTGCGTTTACCGCAATAAGTTCCATATACTACAATAAAAAGAATAATTAGATTTCTTGATACTTAAAAGGAATGTAGCATTTATTAATACAAGATTAAAATAGATATACGATAATTAGTAATTATAGTATCTAATATGTAACAATGTTTAATTACGTAACTGGACCTAAAATGAATTTATGTTTTTTTATCACTTTGAACTGTAAATAGCAGATGTAGTCAATAAGTAATGCACTTGATAAGAATGCGATAATATGGTGATAAAGTTAAATGAAATATTATTTGTCTATAGAATAAAAAATGATAGGTGTACTACTACCGAAAGGCCCCGGTCGTTGATCGACACGAAATTTAGAGGGGTGAGGGAACGGGAGAGCCTACAAACCCCAAATATCAAATTTTAGGTGCGATCAATTAATAGCTTCCGAGATATTAAAAAAAAAACCTTTTTAAGTAACACTATAAGTAACAGTAATATTTTCTTGCAAATATCTTGGAAACTATAAGAGACTGCTGATTAGGTTGTTAAGAAAAGTTACTCAGAATTGTGTCCTTACCAACATATGCGAAAATCATGGTCATCGGCGTGATGTTCCTTAGTCTAAATAATTACCAAGCTTTTTTGATGAATATTCTCTTTTAACACGTTGAAAGACAAGAAACACATATTCATCGCTATTTCCTTTAATGTTTTTATAATTAGAAATTTTTTTAATAAAAATGAGGATAAAAATGATGGGTCATAATACAGGTATAAAATTTTAATTAAAAATAGAATAAAAAGAAAAGTACACGAATACATAGGGTGTGGTTCGCGATGATTCGTGGGCGATCGTTCCCCGAATCCGCATCATATTCACGATTGCAATGCATTTATCGTTATCACGCTGTTGCAACACAACCATCCTACGGTTTGTAGATTTCAGCAGACGTGTCACGATAAGGACGTCAAGTTTACGCCACATTAATTTATTGATAACCGGCACTGCTGAATCAGCACGGTGAATAAAGTCGTCGCAGGATCCGTTCAAGGTGCACTTAGAGATGTCGATAAGTGGTTAGACTGGTTGTAGGCTTGAAAACGTGGGTGGACACTTGACATTGATCGAGTTACATGGAAACAGTTCTTCTTTACGGACCAACGATCCCCTCGCTACTTTTCTTTATTTTGCTCTCTCTCTCTCCCCCCCCTCTCTCTCTCTCTTGTTACGATTAATCTAAAAATAAAATTAAGATTTAAAAACAAGCAATTAATGGGTAAGCATCAGAAGTCGAAGTGAATCTCTCGGTCAGAGGGTTAATTTCGTTGAACCAGTCGAACGATCACTAATTTGGCAAGGTTTTGTGCGTAACAAAATCTTTTTTGTGATTTAGGGGAAGTTACTGTATTTTGAATGTGTAATTGAGATTGATATGCCGTTTTCGTGTAAAATAGTATGCATTGATAAATTGAATAGTTTAGAATAGGAGGAAAATTGTATTAATTAACGATGACATTGGAACATCATTTATTAGTTACATTGTCTTTGTCAAAACAGGATTATATTGCAATTATTCGAGAAAATAAATCATAAAGTGATAAATACAATGACAATTATTAGTAATACTGTGATATTTGAATTTTTAATATATCATTATTCACAGGTAGATTTGGGTATCTTGTTATTTGTGAAACTATATTAATTGCTCAATAATTTAATGTGTTTGAATGCGTTCAATGACGTGAGTTTATACATATATTGCATTTTTTTAAATATAAGTAGGGGAAACCAGAGTTAGTTGACTAATTCCGTTTAGTTTTGCAATATTAAAACTAACGAATAATTATCTCGCCATTTAATATGTCGTCGTAGAATAAAATTCGAGTACTTTATCAGTGAGAATTAAAATCCTAAAAGCATCCGCGGTAAGTAAATATTTTTGTATTGGTTAATTATGTATGCTGGTTCATTAACAAGGGTCATCACCCAAATGACACGCGTCAATTTTGATGAAATTTTGATATATTGCAGAACTCGAGAAAATATTTGACACGTATTTTTGTTTGCCTGCAAATATCCATGTTGAAGGGGTGAAAACAGCCCTTATAGTAGGGTTGAAAAGCACATTTTAACGAATATCTCGAAAACTATTTGGCGTAGACGAAAAATTAAAAATGTAAATTGCGTGGTTTTGAAAGGCCAATTATATGGAAAAAACCAATTTTCATCAAAATTTGTACACACGAACTATAGGTATAAACAAAAAATACGGATAAACTGGAATTTTTAGTTTCACCCTTATAAATATACACCTTATTTGACTATTAGTCTATTAACTTCAGATGATATTTTTATCTCTTTTTTATTTTGCTTTGCTCCTATCGAAGTATTAATTGGCTTCGTTTCTTGACCAGCTCAATCATCTACATTAGAAATATAGAATTTTACGTGTGTATTAATTGTGACCCAAATGATTTGTAGTCTAATTCGGCCCTCAAATATGTATAAACGAATAAATGTTTAATTTTTCTTAATGCCATCATCCTTCCTTAAATATCTAAAAATAAGTATCAAATCAACTAATCCTATTATATAAGTCAACAAACCCCACGGTTGAGGTAATTCAACTTTAACCTATCCCTACAGTTGGGGTTTGTTGACTTATTGCTCTCGTTAATCTACATAAATAGAAATTACAATTTAGGCTCAATTAGAGCGATTTTCAAAACTATGCCCGTACATCTAAGTAAATGTATAAAATTTTGATATGCAAATAATTAATAAAATACCAATGGCTGATTCATAAAAATTGGATATGTTAAAAATTAGTCAACTAACTCCGGTCTCCCCTACTACTGATCAAACAAGTAATAACAAAAACAACGGAACACGTGTAAAATATATTACAGTCAATTCTGTACAGCAATTACTACTACATACATGTTTTTTTATTGTTTTTACCAAACTATTAATAACAACTCAATGTTATAAATTATTCTTCATATAAACCTAATCAATCAATTGTTCACAGCTTATTGTTAGTTTACAAACATTTTCGCTCTTAAAGAATATTCTAATCTTTAAAAAAGCCAAGAAACCTCTCAAGAGCTTCTCGTTACAATTCTTCCTTTATTTCAACAATCGACCTAACCTACCATTCACGAGCTTTAATCGACTACTTTATTTTCCAAATCTCTCCAGTACCTCCACTTCGGTCAACCTTATCTCCCCCAAAAACCCATCAACGCTCACAACCAGCACCAATCTACTCAACCCTTTTCCCCGAATATCTCCACCATGATTATTACTGGTCGCCAATTGCAAGTTCACCGCATCCCCCTGATCAACGGCGCAATAGTCATAGCCGGTGTTGTAAAACGACTCGAAGGAGGCCGATATTACGAGTCATCCCGTAGTCTCTTTGGACCTCCGTTTTTTCCATCGTGCTCGAGCTTGGCTGGCCTCTCCCGTCGATGGTTTTTCATCGGCCAACGACCGGCCACGAATCTCTCGGCGGGAACGAGGTCTCGAAACGTTCTGTCGCGGAACTGAGCGGACCGGCTCGCGAGAAGATTAAATTTGTCGTGGACTTGTTCCAGTGCGTTGACGCGTTGCTAGTTGCTCGTGGTGCAAGAGGGAAGGACCGCGTGCAGAGAGGTAGCAAGCCGCAACTAGTCCGACCGGCGTGTCTTCGAGGTCGACGTCTCCGCACTCACCATGACGAATGTTATCCGATATCTTACACCATCGTTCGCCTGGATTCTTCCCTGTTTCGTTCCTGCCTTTCGGCTTTTTCACCATGCCCATCGCTTCTCTTCGTGCCTTTAATGTTCACGCGTGCATCCGCTCGCCTTTCCTTTTTCGGCACAAATGCTTTTTTGAGCCACTATTTCGCATTTCTCTCCTTTGGCTCTTTCGGCACTGTTTATAGTGGGATTGAAAGATCGGACGGTTTGGGAATCGGGCGTGTTTTTAGGCAGTACGAATGTTGGATGTAAGTTAGATGAGAGGTTTTTAACGAGGATTTTTATTTCAGCTTTTCGATTTTTTTTTTTTTTTATCATTATAGATTGTACAAGTTTGAATTCTTCGTAAATAATGTTTTGTGAGGTTTTGTTCTGTAGATTTGTAACATGTATTTGGTTGAACGGTATGTGTGTAATTGATCCTTTCACGATCTAATAGAATGATCAAGAATATAAGAAGAACGATGTGAAAAACGTTTAGTGTCTTTATTTCAACATTTTTTGGAAGCGTGAAATAAAGTAGCTAATCTATGAAGGTTAATCACCAATATATTTTTTCTCTTTTTTAACACATTTTCATATTTATTCTCGATTCTTTAGAATACTCGTACTATTAATTAGCAACGACGTGACACAATACCTTTTAAGATTTATAATACCGCTTTCGACAGCTTATCCCGAAGAGGTTAATTGGTTAACGACAAATAATTCTGTTTTACATAAGATTAACACTAAAACTACCAACCTTAAATACGTGCTTCAATATAATGTATACATGATCATAGATAAAGTAATGTGTGAAAAATAAATTGGCATACACACTGGTGAACAAAATGACTCTAATTAAAATTTTTTCGAATAAGTACACACACTCAGCTATAGACCTTTGATAATTATATGCGGTCTTTAGCTAAGCGTCTCGCCGAAAATCATCCATTACGAATGTGTTAATAACAAAATTTGGGTATTAATAATTATTTTGAATTAATTAGTTTTGCGTTGCTATTTTTTTTATCAAAAAATGTGATACAATATCCGTATCTGTTACGGTATGGAACACACGTTATGGAACGGGCTTTCTATCAATACATTCTTTTGCCCGCGATATTATGTCAACATTAATATGAGCAAGCGCGTTTATGCGTCACTATTGTGTTAATTATTTTTGTTGTCAAAACATGTAGGCAAACATATGATGTGTCCGCGCTAAAGTGATACAGGTTCACAATTTCTTAAATATTGAAAATACAAAAAAGTTATCGGTATAAAGTTTACATATTTCAAGTGGATCAATGTTTTGGCGAAGACAAATTTTTCTTCACAGTATTATTTTTATAGATATAAACGTCAAGTTCGTATTTTTAAATGGAACTACGGTGGAGCGTCGATTATTAGGATTAATTGGAAGACAAATCCGCTCGGATAAGTGGTTTTTACTGTATATGTAATTGGTTCTGTATTCGGATAATCGACGTCTACTGTACATGTGTTTCTTTAGATCATTAGATACTGCTTCTGAAGACGAATTCATCAACCTTTAATATATGTGTATAGTATGGACCAAGATATAGCAAGGTCGTAAATTAAACGTTCAAACATCGATACCAATTGATGTTGTGACACGTACGATCGTCCACTGCATTCTGTTTTAGGGTTCCGGACAATCAAAGAACGCCAACTTCACATTATTTCACTTACAAGTGAAAAATTTGTAGATGTTAATTACTATTTGAAATATACAGGGTGTCCTAAATACTGTGAAGGACCATAAAATGTGGGATTCCTGAGGTGATTTCGAGCAACTTTTTCCTTCGCGAAAACGTCAAATTCGGCTTTGACAAAGAGTTGTTAACGAAAAACAGTAACAAATCACAGAGCGAGAGAGACAGGCAGCCGCCATCGAGAGCGTTGTCTTCGCCCCGTGCTTAACTTCAACGATAGAGTTCTTTCTGTGTCTGCCTGCATGGCTATGTATAACAATAAAAAGAATGAACATTATAAGAAGTTAAAGCACGATAGAGTTGCTCGTTTTATTTCAGCGCGGACATAGTGTATACGCGTGCTATTCAAGTCCTGTTTGGAAATATCTTGTAACACACCATGACCTATTTGAACTGTTTATTAAATAAACTCATTGTTCTCAGGGCGAATTTTGAAATTATTATTAGGGCGAAAATAACTTCGATTTTTAAATATTCTGTATTAGAAGTATATATTATTATATCTATTGATTTTGATTCTCCATTTCCAACAAAAATTATAAATACGAATTTATGAAAAAATTTTACATCACTATTTTTGATTTTATATAAAATGAAACCAACAAAATAATTTGCACGAGTTTTCCCAAGGAAATCTAATGTTGTAAGAAATCTAACAAGAAATTAAAACAGCACGTTCTTCAAATAAATGGTTGCTATGAAAATCATGCCATGAATGAACAAACACTGACTTAAATAGAACAGAACAACATGTAATACCAGATGCATTAGTGATAGATATAATAAGCGTATATATTTTTAAATTATTTTATTTAAATAATTATATTAACTTTTACAAAATTTTTAAGATTTCATAGATTTTTAAGAAAGTTATACACTGATATAAAAATGGAAACAATTTGTGATTTATCTACAGTGCACCAAGAAATTTCTTAAAAATATTTTTCAGTACTCTATCAATACTATGTAGGTACATTATTTTAATTGCAGAGGTATTCAAACTAATCCGTATACATAATGTTCTATCAATATATTAATAATGGCATTCGACACTTCAAGGAAGCTCATCGCACCTTACATTTTCTTAGTTTCTAATATTTGTTACTTTCTAATATTTTTAATATCGATATATTACTCTAAAATGATGACAAACAGAATAAAAATGTAAAACAAAATTAACTGACATTTAGTACCAATTATACATTCTTATGTTACTTTTATGTTTTTTATTAAAAATATAATTACATATCTCAGCTTCTCCAGTGTTTAAAAAGGCGATTGTACCACACGAGTGGTACACAAACATCATTAAAATGAAATAAAAAAATGTAATCTTATTTAATTTTCTTTTATACAATCTTCTATCTCCAATTCGATCCATTTTCATAGAACACTCTACACAATTCCACTACAAACATATCTATTCAAGAAATTACTGCCATCGAATATGCGTCAAATACTATTGACGAACCCAATCTATTCCACGGCAAAAAAAAAAGTGCCATCTGTTTTCTAGTATAACGTTACTCGCAACACACAGCGGTCGAGTGCAGAGATCCAAAACCGCACCAGCTCGATGAACGAGTTAGACACGTTTTTTCGCTGTTAACCAATCTGTAACCGGTTAGTGACATTGGATTTTCTCGATTAACCGCGACGATTTGGATAAGGTACTAGTAGCCACGCCGTGTTGAGTTTTCTGCAATGACAGGTTTCCTGTGCTCGTTCAATGTACGTAACCCGAGGCTGACCGGAAACGTTCAGATCTGCTTAACCGAGGGATTAGTAAAGGTAGACGGAATACGGAGTAGGGTCAAGTCGAACCGAACCCTACCCGCAACAACGACACTTGACCACTCAAGTGTCCGTCTTGCCATAGTCAATTTTCTACCTACATTCCGTAGACCGACCATCGAGTTTTTATGGATTGTTTTTTATAGTTAGAGGAAGTAATTTAGCGAAGTCAGGAACTTATCTTTTAAAGGGGGATATTGCGGTAAAATAAAAAAAAAAAAATCT
>SMSQ01020850.1:0-43876 GCA_019453375.1 Ctenoplectra terminalis
ATTAATTAATGAATTAATTAATTATAATAGTGTCATTATAATTCGTAATAATATACAACATTTGTCAATAGATCATTTATCCTAAAACCCACTGCATGCTCGTGTCGAAATAATCGTTCGCATTTAATCCTGTTTTCTCTCCCTCTCTCCCTCACGCTCTTTTTCCACTCTTACGCGCGCAATTTCACTCTTTCTCACACTCACACGCGATCAAACACTCGCACAATTTCTTGCCATATTTTTCCCTCCCGAATAGAGGACAGTCAAAATCGCATATATCAGGCATACTACTCGCCGCTTAAGAAACACACCCCTTCGTTCTCCGCTCGTTCTTTTCATTTCTTTTTCTTTTCTTCGCACACTCTCACGCCGTGGGACTGTACTGGCTTCACGCGTAGCTTATCTATCTAATTCAATGATTTGTAGTCGTAAGTGTGTGATCTTTGAACGTGTGTACATGTATGGTATGCGCGTGCCTAGCTGTTTTCTCTCTCGGTCCACTCGCTTCTCTTCTCTAACGCCTGTCTCTCGAACATTCCCCCGTGTTTTTCCAACCCGCACCTTTTCTCCGTTCCACCGACAACTGTCCGACCTTCTCGGCATCTCGAAGAGCCGAATGACCAAAAGAGCAAAGTCGCGAGTGTGACGCAAACGCCGGTTTTACCGGAGGTGAAAGTTTCGCGAGACGGTAGCGGCCGAAGCACCGTTTTCCTTCCTTCGAAACAAACGGAACGGAAAATAGAACAATCGTATGAACACACCGTGTTCTATCGTCCTCCGATGTAACGCGTATGTGACCGTGTATTTGTGTGTGTCTCTGTCTGTGTCTATATGTGTACGTGTGTGTGTGTGTGTGTGCATGACGCATGTATACGATGACTTTGTACATATTTCGGAAAAGTTTCTATCGTTCACCATTGGTTGGCCATTTCGGCGAACCGGCGACGCGTGCATCTCAAATGGAACCACCCGAAAGCGCAGAGTTCATGGACGTGATGAAACGCCGACGTTCGTGCCCCCTCCCCCATTCCTATGTTATATTCCTATATTATTCCTTTACTATTCCTTTACTATTCGTCGCCGAAGGAATCGATCCTGCTATGAATCTTTTTCTCTTTCGAAACGTTTGCATCGATGTCGACCTTAGATGGAGCTTGACGCACCACAGTGAAGTTCCATGCAAGCTCAACGCCGAGGAATTCACGATGACAGGACAGCATAGCGTTTTTAACGATCTCGTTGGCTAACGAAGCCCTACGGTTTGCCCCGGAAAGTGAAACACCGGTAAATGTGTCAACGATGTTTGCAGTGGCTCGAGTTCCTCTGGATCTGCTTTCGAGAATGCTTTCAAACGGTCACTGAGCTCGGTTACCAGTTCAGAATTTACGCCAGCGTGCTTCGCGCTTGAGTCACTGTTAAAGATTGATTCGTTCGACTTTTTTTTTCTTTCCTTTTAAGAAAATCAAAAGTCCAACGACGAATCCACGTCATCTGTTCATCGATCGGACTACGTTCGACGCTCGAATAATTCTCAAATCCAAAAGTAATGAACGAAGAGCGATCGATGAACGAGATCGAAACGATTCGCGTATATTTGAAGAGGAATCGAGCCAAACCTTGATGGAACGGCTCGCGGTAAACGAAGGAACTTCGGTTGTTGCAAACGATAAAGGACGCAAAGTATTCGAAGCGGTTTCGGAATAAGATTGAACGTCAAATCGCAAGCAAAGCTCGTACCAACGTCGTGTCCTCGTGGTGACACCAGTCGAGTAAAAGAAAAGAAAATTGATAAAGATACGTGTCACGATATAACTAGATCGATGTTCCTGTCTAACAATTAAGCGTAGCGTACTGTGAGCAACGATTGTGATACGTCACGCGAACAACTTCGAATCTGCTCTTTTGATATAGGTACGCTAATTCTCATCTGTAAATTTCCATGATTGATCACAATAAAATAATTAAAATGGGGTAAAAAAAAATTATGAGAATATTCGTGTTTGATTGATCAAAAGCAAAGAAAGAAAGTGTGTATGTGTGAAATAGAGTGACAGAGAAAGAAAGACAGAGGGGGAGGGGGAGAGAGAGAGAGAGAGAGCAGAAGATAGAATGTAAACGTTAGATTCGAAGATCGCGTTTGACCACGATTATTACTCAAGAAAATTGAATGTGATGACAATGATTCGAGTAAAAACACTTCTGAAATCGTCGATATAATGCCCCGTTATGCTTGGCTCGAGCTTAACAGCGAAGGAAGAGAACACAACGAATCACGAAGATAAATACAAAAATAGGAACAAACGTATAAGCATATAATGAGGAACATGTATCATGTACAAACGTAACGCGCAAGGAACTTTATACTAGAATGATCCATAGTGTGTACGCAATCGTGCCGTGTAGATGCTTTGCTTCTTTTTTTCTTTTTCTTTTTCTTTTTCTTTTGTTTTTTCCGTTTTTCGTACCGCCCATTTTTTAAAGGTGTATTTACGCGTATCTCGTTGTCGCGAATAAAACTGGATCGTTGAACGCGATTAAGTAACGATTGTCTCGCGGGGTTTTCAACGCTGTTCCCTGAAACGATTGCAGCGCAACGAAATAAGCACATGCACACCGTGAAAATGCTACCGACGACTCATAAACAATATTATACTCCATAGAAGTAGTCACACAATGATTGGACGTGGGTACGCGCTGTGCTATGTGTACAGTGGTATAGTAAAAACGATGAATATCGCGAGATAACAAATAGCCACAAAATATGCATCGAGAGCTAGCTATGGGGGCTAATTTGAAAGGCAGCCCTCTCGCTCAAAATTGCTCTAGGGCGTTTCTTACTCGAGAGAAACGGGCGTCGACGTCTACGTCGATCTCGATCGTTCCAACGTTCGCGTTAGCATTCAAACACCGATCGTATTGGACTCGTTTATTATCCGACGTGCACGAAATACTTTCGTTTCTCGTTCCTCCACGATCTCGTTTCTTTTTATCTTTCTCCCGTCCTCGATATTAGGGCAGTAACAATAAAAGGATAAAACGTTCGAAAGATTGTGTATACACAGGGGCAATCAGGGCCTGTGCGTTGGCGTTCGATCGGGCTCCGCGCTTAAAAATCTTTTGAATCTAAGAGATGTACCGGTCTCTTACACACCCACATCCTCTCATCCTCCGATTCGATATATCACACCACGCTCTCTCTCTTCTATCTCGCATACGCTTGCACAATACGTACTTACGATATACCTCTTACAATATTTTATATTCATTTATTCTATTAATTATATCAATACTGTTGACGGATAGAGATTCATTCACAGCTCGCACCAGAGCGAACGATCGTCTCTGCCGTGCGTGGCATACCGTTTTTCGTTCAACTTTATCTTTTTTTATTTTTATTTTTCATCGTCCTCTTCTTTTGCTTCTTCGTCGTTTCACCGACAGTCAATCATCCCCCTAGTTTTATTTTCTTTTCTTTTATATACTTTGTTTCTTTTGACATAATGTTTTATCACACGCTAAACGCTCGGCCTCTAGTCCCGAGAGGCCGTCACGATTCTCGCTACGGTGTCTCGAACCGTTCTCACAACGAAACGAAACGGAACGAAACGGAACGAAACGAAACGAAACGCAACGCGATCGCGCTTCGTTCATCTACATCGGTGTCTCCTTTATAGCTCGGCGAATTCGGAAACATCGCGCACCTCCCCATTCTCCATTCGAGGATCAACCAACGAACCGTGTCTATGTATATATATATAATTAATTGTATGTACGTGTACCTGTATATCTGTACGAGTGTGTGCGTGCGTGCGTGTGTACGCGTGTATTTGTGTCCGTGCGTACGTAGAAACCTCGAACAGAAACGCGCGTCCATTCTCAGCCTCGGACAGCATAATCTCAACGGTCGGTCACAACACAGAAGAAAGATCGTCGACAGAAGCTCGCGATGGTTCGGAGCAAACGTGAGCGCACAACTTCTCTCTGGTACCGAGTCCTTTGCTCGTCTCACGATCGTTCGGTTGCTTCCAAAGCCATGGCAATAATCCTATCTCTTCGCGAAGATGACGAAGAATGACGAAGACGTTGACGAAGACGTTGACGATCACTTGTGACCACGTTGAGCGAGAAAGTATTCGATCTGCTGCAAACAGATCAGCTGCTGCATCAGGCTTTGCAGCGGGTCTTGGCCCTGAGATTGAGTTTGCTGCGGTTGCTGGAGCGGCTGCGTCAAGCCTCCACCAGTAGGCTGAGCAGCCGGCGGCAGCATCGTGCCCGGACCCGACTGCTCGGCCAACAATTGTCGCTGAAGCTGTTGCGCCTGATAATGTGCCACCGCGACCAGCTCCGAGGATTCCATCCCCATGGAGGCTGCGGCGGCGGCCGCCGCCGCGGCGTGGCCTAATTGCACCTGCTGCTCCGTATGATGCCCGGACAGGCCAGCCTGATGGCAGGCCAGCGGATGTACGCCAACGTGCGACAGCCTGCTGGCCGAACAGCCAGACGAGGCCAAGTAGGCGCCGGGGAGGTTAGAGTTCTCGCCCCGCTAGGGAGCCATATTCTTGGGCCTGCGCCCCCGTCGCCCCCTGGTGGGGGGGCGCGGGGACTCCTGGCCTCACTGGCTCACCGCGGGGCTCTTCTTGTCTTGTTGCTGTTGACTGGCATCCTGCGTTCCCTGTACACCTGCTGCTGCGCCTCCTTGTCCACCTTGAACTCCCTGTAATCCGTCGCATCACGCTTCGACTTTGGAATTCTCACCTTCAGAGTGCTTTCTGTATGTGTTTGGGGTGAGCGACAATTACCTGACTACCAGGTCCGCCCTGTGGCGGACCAGGGCCACGGTCTGGAGGCCAAGAGTTACCCGGGGTTGGTTCCGAATGGAATTGGTGAGGATGCGGAGGTGGTCCACCCTGCGTGTCGTGACTGTGAGGGTCCAAACTGTTCGTGGCGTCGTACTGCGTGTTCTCCAACCTCGTGATTAACCGTTCGTCCTCCTCGCCGAAGTCGCCTCCCATCAGCGACGGTTCACCGACAACCATCACGTCCTGGATCGACAGGAAAGTAGAGAAACGTTAAACGGTCTCGATCGTCGCTGTCCTGGCCGTTGAACGGACAGTCTTCTTACCGATTACGATTGCGTAACGATCGTAAACAATGCGTTGTTAAGAAACAGAATATTATCAAGTTTAACTCGTGACTACACGACCACCGTTTTATCAACACGTAACATAGAAAATATCGACGTCCTGGTTCAAACGGAACACGGCCTTCGATAAAGGACGCTTCGGCTGCAGCCAGTTAGGCTAAAACTAACGATACTCGTGACACGCTCACCTGTGACGCCAGAGAAAAATTAGGTCCCGGCGATCTTTTTTTGCTCGGTGCTGGCGGTGCATTGTTTCCCGGACCCGAGGTGCTACCCTTCCGCTTTCTTCGCTTGCTAGCCGGCCTCTGAGACTCTGGAAGAACAGATCCGCGATAAAGGCGAGTCGAACCAACGCTGAGGATGCTAGCCATGTAGCAGCGCGCTAAGAAACTTCAGACCGCTACCCAGCTTTGGACCTTTCTTCAAATCAAAGGTCTCTGACACACAAAAGCATGCATGCATCGGTGGACAGACAGATAGAAAGAAGATCGATGGATCGCATCTCTATTGTCTTTCTCCATCAAAAAAAGCTACTTAGAAAGTCAGCACTCACGTAGAATGTATCTTTACTGAGAAACACGCATCGCATCGAAGTAAATCCGATGTGCTCTTACGGGTTTAACGCGCTCGGTTCCATGATTTCGTCGACCTTGAACACGGGGGCGCCGGATAATTGAGGGGAAACGCTGCAACGATGCAACGATGCAACGATGCAACGATGCAACGATGCAACGATGGAGCAATCGCGAGTGAAAAAAGGAAACGCGGTACAATGCATACGCATGATAAAAATGGTCGATAAACCGACGAGGAGAACCGCTTCGACTGCTCGAGACGCGCACGCAACGCGTTACACAAATCGGGAAAAAAATGCTATCTGCGGACAACGATCGCGCTATTCCACGTAAGCGCCATCGCTTTTCGTGTCCGGAACGATCCCTTCGTGTTCTTCGCTCAAGGTTGAGCTATTTTACGCCCAATGGGAATCTTTCGAGCCGACGTGCGTTATTTTTGCAAATTTGTAATTGTGTTTACTACGCAACGATGAAGACAACGATAAAAGATACCCGATCGCAAAGTGGAATCGACTATTAACGCGTGGAGAACTTTGAGAATTTACCCAGTGCTCAAATGTTTCGGCGAAACGAAAGGATAAAAAGAGAGGAAGAATAGGGAGTGTTCTGGTCGTAGAAACCGACTGTAACCGAGATTTCTGACGCGGCAACATATCGACGACGAATTTTTTTCGTCGTACAGCGATCAAAAAACGAATCCTGCGGTAGACTGGTCGGCCGTTTGGCTCCACTGGCTGGTGCTTCTCATGTAAAGCAACTGTTCGTCTACCTCTCTTACCCGGCGGGGTAACCATCCTCTGCCATGTCTGGAACAAGGTCGTCTTCAAACAGTCTCGCGGTGACAACGCGTACGCCTTGTGCCTCGACATCAGTTCCTGCATTGGCTCCAGGATCACGCATAACTGAAAGAAACAACCGAAGAACGCTTATCGTTACTTGATCGTGATACTTCAAAAAATATCGATTCTTCGTAACCTTTCACAGCAGAGAAACTATAGAAGATTCCGTCAACTTTAACTCGGACATTTGCAAATAAATATCCCGAAACAGCATCGAACGGAACGATGCGTTTATATTTTTATCCCAAAAACAGCGACACGATCAGTTTAATGTTTGCAACGCGGGCAAAAATATCAGACGATACAGAAACAAAATAAATACGACTGTTATTTAATCCGACGCGACTTCGACAGGGAACTTATGCGTGCTATTAATATGAAAATTATCGTATACGGCGTGTACCGGTTGAAAATAAACTTCCTAAAATATATTCGCGCGGTGTGCGTAACGCGCGCGCTCACAGCGCCGAAACACCGTTCCAAGCAAATTAAATTTGGTTTATGTTTGCCGTAATAAAACTGAAATCCATTTTACATTATTATCGTAAGCATGTAATTTCTGCCAGCCTTTATATTATAATAATGACAATTAAAATAATCGATAGCGCGGAATTGCATCGAGGCGCCAGCCTGGACCGGAAAAGAGGGGATTGAAATTTTGCGAAACTTTAACTTGATTTTAATTAATATTCGCATTAATATGGTATTCGCCATGGACGAGATTTTCGATCGATTCTTTTGCTGAACGTTCCATTACATTTTTTTTTCTCTCTCTCTTTTTTTGTTCCTTCTCCTGTATTCGTGATTATAATTTATAAATTATAATGACTCGCGATATTATAACGATATTAAATTAATGGAGAATTTTTCGAGAGGATCCTTGATAGATCACCGTAAGTCCGAAGACGATGCGAAAATATTTTCTCGTCAGCTTTCGATTAACGACACGACAATCGTTTCAGCGAGCAGAGAGCAACGATACGCGCGAGTGAAAGCGCAAAGAAGGTGGATCGTAACCCGGATACTCGGTCGTACTTTCGCGAACCGATCTCTTCGCGATTCCTAGCCCGTTTCAGCCCTTTGTCGCGTTCACTGTTTCTTCGATCTATTCGCAGACGATTCGATAAACAATCGATACGATATGAATACAAAAATACAACAGAAGAAGCAACGTCACGGCTGATGTTTTCAACAGAACGTCGATACCGGCAAAGTCAACATCGCTTCTGTTTTTGGTTACAAAGAGTTAACATATACATACCCTAAGGTAGTTCAGGGTGGAATTGGTGATGCCCTGCCTGGTGATGTTCTTGCTAAGCTGCTCCAGCATCGTCGGATCCTGTTGCATACCGACCACAGTCCTAGGCACGAGCTCCTTGTGTGACCTCACCGCCATGTGCCACGACTTTATCCTCATGAGGTCGTCAAACGTAAATTCCAATATTAATCTACCCTCCGTGCATACCTGCAGAACAAACACGCGTACAGGCTGTTGTATAAACACGACCAAAGGCCTTCCGACCAATTGTAGGTGGGAAACTACGCTTTACGTCTCACGGGGAAAACACTGTATCTATCTTGAACAAAGTTTACGAAACGCAATCGAGCGCAGAAACAACAACGGTACGAATTTGAAAATGCAACGAGGGAAAAGAAAGGAAGCGGAGAAGAACCTGGTTGACGCAACGCGCGCGTGAAACGAGGTGTTCGGTGTTGTACGAAGCACGATTCCTTTCGTTTAGATTGTTAAACCGTGAATCTATAGGGCAACAATGATAACAGTTTCAATCGTATGGACGATGGTTTCCTCTTACCTTCGTGAACATCGGTTTTCCGTGATGCGTGACCATAACGCAGTTATCACAGTCGAGGGTTATGCTGGTATTGTGAAATGACTCCTTCGGGTGCTTCAAATTGTAGTAAAGTTCCGTCACTCCGCCCTCGAATATTGAACGGAAGTACCTAGGTATTAACGTCCTGCCTATCGCTGCAAGCATAAACGAACGGATTATTAGAACGATTAAACGATATTAAGTATAAATATTTTTTTAGTAAAATCAAGAAATCTACTCGATATTGTTCCTCGAAATGTTCCTGTTTTCCGGAAATGTACCGGAACCAACCCAAAGAAAAATATCGAGCAGAAAAGCTCGGAGGCTGTAGGATCAGAAAACTCTAGTTCGAAGAAAGATGGCTTTCGTTGTATCTTATTGCATCGGTAATACCCGTCGCGGAACTATCGTTTGCGCTAGACGACGATGACGACGTCGACGACGACTACGCTATGTGAGATGTAATCACGTTGTTACCGTGCATTCAGCAACGAACACACGGAGAAAGACATTAAAATCCACCGGCTGCAAAATTGGTCTGCGGTGGCACGTAATTATTTAGAACGTGTGCAACGCGTATATATCGTGCGTGCCACGACTCGGACCACCGCCGAGGACAATGGACCGTGAAGAAGAGCGCAAAGTTCCGAAAGAAGAACGACCAACGAAGGCCTGTATCCTCCCTGTTGACCGTTCCTAACAACAGCTGAGCAAATTTTATTTCGAATAATTTCGAATAAATATAAAAAATAGGGAATAAAATAAGAGCTAACTCTGTCCCTAATTTTCTTAAAGATACGTGCCACGTTTCCACGAAATATTTATTTCGAAGCACATTTAGAATTGCGAAGATGATATTCTAAAATGGGTACGCGAAGAGTCGCGGTAGAAAATCGAGTGGAGAGGTGTGACAAAGCGTTGATACTTACTGTATCTCTTGGGACCGTCCTCCAAGCAGAACGTGAGGGTTAAGGTTGCATCGTCCTCGAAGAATTCAGTCGCGAATGCGTCCCACCACAGATTATCGCTCTCCTGTAACAAAAAGGGTGGAAAAACTTGTAATTTCGCGTATCGTACTTCTGGGCAAATCGCGACTCTCGATAGAAGTCTAGACTCGAACAGGCCGAGTATCGAATTCGATAACATCATTGTTGCCGCTGGCAAACAGAATCTGTAACGCGAGCACACTATTCTCGACTTACGATCCTGGTGCTACTCGTAACTTCCGCCGCGAGCCTTCCACGCTCGTTTATAATTTTTCGTCACGGTGAAGCTCGCGTAACGGAAGGTTGCAACCAGTGCGTTTGCCTGTCTTGGCTTTTCTAGCCGACCGAGGAAAATTATACCTAATCTGTAATTGCGGGCACGATTGTTCGGATTAATGATCAACGTCGCGAAAAAAGCTCGCACACCGCTGGCGCGATACAACTTTCTGCACCGTTCGCCGTACAACTATGTCGTTTAAACATATTCGTGTTACTCTACATATATATTGGCGTTTCGTCGCAACATGAATATTTATAGCGACGATACGAAACGCTTGAAATTTTTACGTCGTAACCGTAGCTCGTCACCTCGCGAAAAACCGATCAACTATGGAACACACAGGGCGCGAACCGACCGGCTCGCCTTTGAATTATTACGGCCGCACCAATAAACACGCGTAAATACGTCACAACACGAATACTTGTTTAAGGAAAGCAAGTTTATAGACACGTGCCTCCATAGAATGTTTTCGAAACACGTGTAAAATCGTTTCGTCGATCGCATAACTCCGCGGGAAAAGATTGCTCGCGACTCGAGAGCAAAGTGCTCGTGGTCGAGTTGCTATTCATTCGCATAAGTTACTACGAATATTGTGTAAAAAGAGGTCAAGAATCGTCTCCTTAAAAAAAAAATAGATAAACAAAAAAACAATACCGTTTCTCGAACAGACCAACCCTAGATTCGGCGAATAAAAAAAGGAGTATCGAGATGGATGGTCGAGTTTCTTGTTGTCAGTGCAGGTTGCGATGACGTCAGGTTTTGAGACTCGCAAAGCAAGAAAAGGCGACACAGCGAGGCCACGCGCAGGAAAATAATAATAAGAGCGAGGGGAGGATGCAGTGTGGGTGAAGCTGGATGCATAATTGAATGAAAGCGCAGCGAACAAACGCGCCCAGAGCCAAAGGGTAGTTTCTGCGAGTGAGAAGGGGCGAAATGCTATAATTTCAAGCCAGACAGTCATGCGTTATTCAGCGACGAGTATAGGCCGCCTCTGTCTTCGCCTCGTCCTTTACTCGACCCTCTCTGCTCCTCTCTATTCTCTTCCTTTTCATTCTGATCCCCAAGCCTGTCGCGTCTTCGAACCATACGCGGGGCCATCCCAGCGACGCGACCAGAAATTATCCCGATTTTCGAACGTTCCACGGCAACGTGGCTTCGTTGTTTTCGAGTCGTAGGCATCGATCGATTCGATCGCGCTAAGCTTCATAATTTCTTTCTACATCACGAATTACAGTTAGCTTTAAAGATTACCGGTTCCAAGATCGAATATGTTACTCCCTAAGAAAAGATCGATAACGTTGGAGTTTTTTACGAAACCGTCAAAAATCTTGGATAGTTGGAGAAGCTGAGCTTAAGGCAAAACAGAGAGGATGATCTGGAAAAGCGTCGCAAGAAAAAAGGCAGACCGATCGCGCGACTCGTTTCAAGTTCGAGCAGACAATCGGTTATCAGACAAGTCCGCGCGCGGTCTCCGAAGATTTATTTCGGACGTAAGCAGCACCGTGCCAAATCAAGCAAACTGTTGCCACTCTCGCGTAAATTGATATTTTTGGCAGGCATACAGCTCCATAGCCAGTTAAAATCGGGAAGGAATGTCGAGTCGATCGAAATAGACGGGAGATCGACACCGATCGAAACGAGAGGAAGGAACCCGCTGAGAACGGAAGACGAATGCCAAACGTTGAGTAATATCTGAAGCGTGCCTCGTGAGAAGTTCGAACAAGATATCCCGCTTTGCTCTTACCACCGAGGAAAAAGGAGTCGTCGTTACGAACAGGTATCTGTAATTTTGTGGAAACGCGGTAACAGCTAGCTCAATGGTTGCTACAGTTATCATTATTCCTATGATTGCAGCTATATTGATGCTAATTATACGCGATACGATCATTCGAAATGGCGAGTGCTCTGTCATTACTATCGCTAGAAATTTCTAGCCTAGCAGTATTTTTAACGTTACACTGGTACACCATAAAAGTACGAGTCGCAAGTGATATTTGCATAATTCAGGCTGTAGGCGAGCAGCGACACATTTTTTGGAAAAGATCCCATCGTATTGATACCGCGGCCCTTGACAGTTCTCAGAGTTTTGTATAATTCGCGGCCAACTTTGTACCTGGTTTTGCCGTAAAAAAAGCGGGCCGACTTTGCAACGTAACTTTCGAAACTTTTAATCAAAGTGGCGCACCTCTAAGACACGCTCTACATAGAAGCTAAATCGATACGTAACGCGAGCTCGTGTCCACGCAAATCACCGAAACAACAACCGGCAAAGAACAACCTAAGTAAAGCGTTCGCTGCAAGTTTAGGATTCTTGAATCCCCCCGTACAGCTGAACCGAACGACCAAGGAATTCGCGAAAACCAGACCGATCTTCGGGACGAAACTTGGACCGGAGAGCCAAAAGTTGGGTCTAGGTTAGGGGTGGATTACTTTCGCAGAAATAATGCAACGATACATTCGATTCTGTATCGGAATCGGTGAGTTGACAACATGCAATTTCCTCGCTAGTTACCTTTCTCCGCTGGCAGAATCGATCGTTGCGCGTTTAAAAACCTATCCAGCTTGAAACTTAATTCTACCTTTCCCACGCCTGTAGCGTGTAAACCTAATTGATATAGACGCGTCAAGATCAGCTATTCCTGCGAGACTTGGACGTTTTCGAAGAACAGTTTCGAGGAAATAGGGAACGAAAGAGGAAAGAAAAATTTAATCTCCGGTTACTGGAAAAATAATCCAGAAAAAAATGGAGAATGCGTCTAATTCGCGTTCAAATTTACTCCGTTTATTTAATAACGCGTATACAGTAATTTCCATCTGATCGAAATGAAATCTAGCAGTCGTGGTGGAAAAAAAAAAAGGAACAGTCTTTTGCGCGACGAGAGGTTCGATTCTTGAAAGAGATCGGCTACGATATACGCGTGTTCGCATACATCGGACAAAAAATCGCGACGATAGCCAGAGAAAAGTGCGACAACGCGCAAGAAATTCAATCTCGATCCTCTGTCGACTGGGAAAAAAGAAGAAAAATCCGTCGCAGCGTCGGAGACACACAAATCATCGCTGATTTCCACGATGTACCCGGACAAAGCGGCGAAATACGCGCTCTTTCGGCCAGCATATTAGCCGGAGTTAAATTCAATTTGTCCAGGCCGAAGTAGTCCTGGCGTAGAGAGAGAGATAAAGAGAGATACGAAGGGAAAAAACGCAAAAATCCCGGGACGTCGTTGCATCGTAATAACCGAGCCGACAGAGAAACCTACCAGGAAACCTGGACAGCCTGGAAATTCGAATAAAATAGAAATTAAGTTAAGTTTTACGAACACAAGTTGAACCTCACCCTTTTGGATCTTAGGGGTGAGACTCTGCTACCAGTTCTTTCGTCTTCTCTTTTGTTTCTTTCTTTCTTTTTTTTTTTCTTTTTCTTTTTATCATTTCTTTTTCACGCATTTTATCGGTGTCTCGAAAAATATAAAAATATACGAAACGATTATAAATGGTTTCCGAAGCGAAGGAAAATTGATCGAATCGCAGGAATCTATCTAGAGACTGATCAATAGCTTGTACAGTCTTGGATTCGAAACACACCTATTGCATAATGTTACAAAAATAACGTATCGTTAACGAGCGAAGGGTGACTGCTTTTAGATATTCTATAATTTACAGAAAAGCTGAAGTTGCAGCAAAAATAAAATACATCCTATATTTATATCGAGCCATTCCACGAATCGGCAAAGCTTCGGAAGGATCAGAATTTTCAGACTTATGGAGAAGAAAAAAGAAGAGAGACACCGGAGGAAAACTAAGGGAAAGGAAATAAAAGAGAAACAGGGGAAAAAAAACATCGTAGCAGAAGGAGAATCGTGAGCGTCGTAGTCTCTTCTCGAGCCTTCTCAATTTCGGTTCGATTCCAGCGGAAAACGAGAAAGAATCTGGTATAATTTCAACGTTAGCAGATATCAATGCTGTATTTTGAAACTGTCATTCGCGATGAATAAGCATCTCGTCCCTCATCGATTCATCGTACCGTGTCTCTTCTGTTCTTTTAATTTTTCGTCTTCCCAACGTGTCTTCGCGTCGGCCGCATCGATTCTCAAAAATATCTCGCCGAAAAAGAAGCAAAACCAAAGGAAGAAAGAAAAAAAAAGAAGACAGAGAAATAACCCACCCCTTGTATTATCCGAATCATTCCCAGTCCTCGTCCCAGAAACGATTCACCGCCAATAATTTCTCTCTCTCTCCTCTTTCCCTCCACCCTTTCCCTCTGCTGCGTGTGCCTCTCTCCGTTCCTCTCTCTCTCTCTCTGGCTGCATTTTTTCCCTTCTATTTTTTGCCTGGCAGGGCGTCGCTCTTTGTGCAGCCTGTACTGCGCCGGGGTTGCCGTCAGCTTTTCACCCGGACTGTACCACCCTACTGTTGTTAGGGGGGTGTGGGGAGACTAGGGGTGGTATATGATCGTGTATATACGCCAGCGAGAAAGTATTGTCGGCGCGCTCCACCTCTCGATTTTCTTAAGAAAATCATTTTGACGGCGAAAACGAGGCCGCATCGAATCGACAACTATATCGAAAAATCGGGAAAATTCGTGGGAACATGGCCACCATTTTTGACAAATTTCGAACCAACCCCTGGCCCCGGGATAGACGCGAAGAGATTTCTCTCTGGACAGTCGGCCTGGGACAAAACTCTTCCGGCCGATCGGAGTATATACGGCCAGGGGCGGCGGCGAGAGGGGCGAGCCTGGGAGGGAGAACCAGGGGATGGGGGGTACAATATGGGTTATCGAGGGGGCCCCACCCCCGGGGGAGAGCAGGGGCCCTCATTTTATTACCCAGGCTCCCATAGAGGTTCTCAACCTTCCCTTCTATCGTCTCGCTGCTCCGTTCCTCCGACCACGTTCTTCGCTTCTCTACCAACTTTTGTCTTTTCGGATTCTTCGCGCTGATCGATGCGAATATTTCGACCAGATAATATTTTTCGAAACGAACGTTGCGCGGAACAGCGAGCCGATGTGTCGATGAATAATTCCATGAATTTCTCCGCGTTATTTTCGCTCGGCGACTCACTCGAAACGAAACCATCGGGATGACTGTTTTCCGATTGAAAATTGTTTCTTGTCGCAAATAATATCGGCAATGTCTCTTGTTCGATCGAAAATTTTTTTTTTTTACAAGATCGTTCCAAACGAAAAAATGTACGGATCGTTACGAACCGTGCTTCGAACAAACGTTCCAAATGAATTATATTTTAATTGTACAATTTCTTTTCGGCGATAATAATCATAAAAAATTCCTGTCTAATTATCCAATGGAACAGGTTTATCGCCTCAAATTTCTCGTCGATAAAAACACAATCGATCGTTTCACCTTTACGTTTCGATTCAGCCTTTCGACTAATTTACGAAACATCCACGGCCACTCTTTCAACAATGTTGCGAAGTAATTTTCAACGCAACGCAGAGGGGAAAAAATTTGCAAAGTATTCACAGGCCTGACCCTATCCTCCGCCGTTTTCTTATTCCGTTCTTCTTTTCGCCGATACTTCCACGTTGTTCGCCTTTTCTCCCCCTTGCCTCGCGGCGTACTGGGAAAAGTTTTACGTAAACATCGGGACCGCCCTTTACTTACGTGTACCTGACGATCTCGAGAAAAGGAGAAACAGCATCGTTCGAGGGATATCTTCGAGAAGAACAACCGGAATAATGTTTGTCTCCGTTTCCTATTTCTGCGTTCTTTTTGGGCACGAGGACACGCATTTGAACGCGCGATTAGACGAACGAGAAGCAGCGCCCTTTCCTCGATCCAAACAACGCTAAGACTCCTTTCTTTTCGAGGACCGATCGACTATTGTTTCAAACGCTGCGTTGATTCATCCTTTGCTACCCCTTGCAAACTTTTGTTTTATTCAACGTTCACCCGGTTCGATGAACCGTGAATTTTGAAAGCTATCGAGTGTGTCCTCGTGACTTTTTTTCAATGTTTTTTTTTTTATTCTTTTCATTTTTATTATTATTTTTTTTTTTTTTAATTAAAAAACTGAGCAACCGTGCAGACATTTGAAACGTGAACATCAATTAGTCAATGAGAATAAATAACGAATGGTTCACGGACGGTTGAATTTTCAGCAGCTGAAAACTTGATCGATGGAAATTAATAATTTAGTTATTTCGTTGAATATTTCTGTAGAAAGTTAAAAAAAAATAAAAAATAAATAAATAAATAAATAAAACAGAAAGAAAAAGAAAAAAATGAAATTTCTCAACGCGTATTACTTGTCTTGAGTACTCTCGCGTTCGATGGATATTACGAAGTTTTAAAGGAGGCACGGATCGCCGGTTGCATTTCACAAAACGTGTCATCGAGCATGGAATTTCTCATCAGCGCTTTATTATCGAGGATTTACGTGATTTCGACTGTTTCGATTCTACACCGAGAGGAGGACGGAGATAGAGCGCGGGCGCGGCAAAGGTAGAAAAATTGCAGGCCTGTGCAATATAGATTTTCGCGATGAATACTGGCGTCCGTGATGTTCAGTCGCCATACGAATGCTCTCGTGGCAGAGCTTGTTTTCAAATTAGAAGTTTCGAGCCACGACTTGGACGTTATTAAAAATTTTGCCTCGCTTTTCTCGATATTACAACGCGTGTTTTTGCGCATCACAGGAAAAAATGACGAAGACCGGCAAGAAATATTGCGAAAAATTGTAAAATATTTGCATCCGTCCTAGCTTCATTTTCGCTGTTTTATGCGCAAGAATATGAGTTGACGTTTACGTCATTGGCAAACGTATTCGTCTCGTAATTACGTAAAAATATTTAAAAAATTCATTTTTTCCGTTCAACGAATAAAATAAATAAAATAAATAAAATAAATAAAATAAATAAAATAAAGGTTGCCCGTTAATTATTATTAAGGATCGGACGCAGTAATTTTTCTTCGTGGGCGGACAGGTCTTGAGGAATCGCGCCATCCTCGCAAAATACGATCATTTTGGCGGGGAGAAAAAATATGGGGAAGTGAAACGACTTCCTCGTATGAAACACGTAAAGGTAAATGAGATGTCATCTGTCATGATGAAAAAATGTCGTGTCGTATGTCAGACAGTGTGTTTCGCATTCGTCAAAGTGCACCTATGAAAATGGATGTCCTGGGTTCGACGGTAAGTCACGGAATTGCAAAAGTGAGCCTGGAATTCGAGCGTCGCTACCATTACAGCGAGTTCTGGTTCAATTAAAAGCAACGCTCGAATATTATTTTTATGTTTAAAAAAAAGGAGAAAAAAAAAAATCTTTGCGTCCTCCTAATTCGTAAAAAATGTACAACCGAAGTGGAAGTAATTATACGATAATGAATAGGCGTGCAACACGTGCGCATTAGTTACAGCGACTGAACGAACGAATAAACTGTGTCCACAAACAATTAAACAATCAATTGACACGGGACGACTTGAGCATGGATTTTCAAAAAAATATAGAGGCAACGAGGAATGGAGGGGATTCTATTTAATTACAGTTTCAATTTGCTATTCGTTCGAATACCAGACCTGACGTTTATTGAATTTAGCTTTATTTCCTTCGGCGTGCGCTACAATGGAAAAAAAAAGTTCAAAGTTTTTCGACGCACGCGCGATTTTCTGTTAAAAATTTACAAATAACGAACGCTTTTACCGTTGATTAAAACTTTTAAGCTCTAAGCATTATCGATAGAAAATACATTGCCTCTGAACGGTTTGTCGATCAAAGTGATAGAGAGCCACTTGTTCCAAGTAATTAAGACTAGAGTCAGTCCGTAGAGTCTGGGCACTCGAATTCATCTTGGTGAAAAAGATAACGCGTTGTGAAAGTATATAAACGAGAAAGCACGTAGAATTTCCGATCGCTTAGAATCGACTGACAAGTGCCATTAGAAACCTTTTCTTTATAATCGACGCTGTTGCTTTGTAAGTTTTATCTTATGTTCATCACGATTGATCCATCATCCTCGGAATAAAATAAAATAAAATAAAATAAAAAGTCTTCGATTTCGATATTCACAAGAAGGAACGAAAATCTAGTAGCTTCAACGTCGCTAACGAAGCGAAAAGGCTTCGGTGCATTTTATTCCGTGAAACGTGACGAAGTTCGACCGAAAGAAACGCCGTGCAGTTTCAGCTCGGTGAAGCGGAACGCTTGCAATATTTCTTTATATGTTGAGATTAGAGCCCGCGTACGCTCGAGACGCTGGTGGAAGGGAAAAATAAAAAGATTGCGCAAAATCGGAGCCTAAATCTTGCAGAGGTTGCATCGGTTTCGTAGTATTCAAGAATTATAGCGTTCGTCGATCAAATTTCGTACAAGTCCGATCGATTCTAATTAGAAATCCGATGAAACGTTATGAAATTTGTAGCAAAGCTTCGAAAATAAGATTCTATCGCAGCTATAAAGAATGCGAAACACGCGATCCGGTAATTATAAATAAATAAAATCGCATGTTACCGGATCGAAGCGGAATTCGGTGGATATTGCAACTATGTTGCTCGTCGTTCGTTTGCTCGTACTAAACATTTCGATTGAAAAAGCCTTCGGATCTAGTCAATTAGTCTGCATAGTAGTTGTTAAGATCCCTGGTTCCAATTGCGTTAAACCAAAATTTTTTCCCCGACAAAAAGTAATTAGAGCGGGAACATTGGAAATACTGGTTTCCTTGATCGGTAAGGGATGCGCTGCTAAATCAATTTCCAAATCTATTGTTTCGGATACTTCGGTGAGGTATAAGCTTGAAAGAAGCTTATTGCGCAATCGGATAGAGCGTGGTACAATGGAAACGTAGTTTGCAGCAGCGAAAGCATTCGAATCAGAATTAAAGAACAGAGGGTGATATGCCAAATTATGGTGATCAAATTTTTTGTCCTTCGGGAACGTTCGCGAAACTCAAATAGTCTCCTTCGAAAATTACCAAAAAGTAGTCGAACCGAGCGAAGAGAGCAAAATTAAAACAAAATAACCAAGTTAGCGAGAGACCCCTGATTTTAATTCGCCTCGCGCACTTCACCCTTTCCGTCGTTTTGTTCCTACCGACTCAACCCGAGCTCGCTCCGTCTTGCCCCGTGCAAACCAACCCCCTGGCACACCCTCGACCGGAGTGTAACCTTAGCGTAGGTAGAACTACGGCAAACTTCGTAGCGGCGTAGACGTACAGATGCTCGACCGTCTCTCGCGACCGCAGCCTAAAGATCCGGCACCAAATGCTGACACTTTGCGTCGATCGTTAGCAACCCTTTCACCCCTACCCACGCGAAATTTTCTCCTCTCTGAGAATCCTCTCGCGTTGCTCGAATATTAATTTTCATTGTAACACAATCATTGAAGACGGAGAAACAAATTTTTCAAATTACCACCCACTTTTGTGGCTCGTTTGCTCGTCCCAAGAGAACCGTGTCCGAGTGACGAATCCGTCGACGTTTCGTCAAAGGACGAGAACGGTTCGCAACAACCCGAAGGGTGCTAGCCCCGCATTCGCACGGGCCTGACGGAAGTTGGCGAAGAAACAGCGGTGAACCGTGCACACGCACGCTGACAACGCTAGAGATCCGACGATAGCGCGAGAAAAGATGATTTATGAGCCAGGGACACGCACGTCGTTTGCTCGAGTTCGCGAATGAGTGACCGAGAGTGAACAACCGGCAGGATGAAAGGGCCACGAGGAGGAAGAAGGAACGAGGTGCTCGAGAGAACGCGCTAAGCCGAAAGGGGGTCTGGAAGAAAATAAAAGGAAGCCACGGAAGACAGACGGTGCAACCGTATGTGGGCCAGAGTCGAGAAAAATTATCCGCAGGCTTGATAAATGATAGATAAACGTTTGGGTAGCCTCGATGCGCGGTCAGCTAATAGTGATTGAGCTTTAAAGTGACTAATGACTTTGCTCGACCCGATCATCATCTACCGATGCTCTTGATATAGCACGAATGATATTTTATTCAAAACTAGTTGGTCAAGGTCGAGTAACGACCGGAGAAATTAGGTTTCTCGTGAATTAAATAGGTGAACGGAGGGAGCTAACTGACTAAAATTTAATACCGCCCAGAAATTAATATTTAGCCGATAATTCGCGGGTTGCTCCCTTTCATCGACGAATTCGAGAATAGACCAGCGACGAAGAAAAGATTCGCGGAGGAAAAAAAAATAATAAAAGGGATGAACGAAAGCGTGGAGTAGCAAGGACAAAGGAAGAACCGAGACGAAGGCGAAACGAACAGCCACACGGTTCGTCAGGGTTCTAGCATCGAAATTCGGACGGTTGCTTTCTGTTCTATTTGTTAGCTTCTAATTGTTAGCGACTCGACTACACATCGATACGTTGAAACTCTGCGTGCACTCGCGGCGCACACATTTATTGCATTCGTAAATGCAGGTCAGTGCATCGCTGCCACGTGAGCCAGCCACGTTGGAGATATTTACCAAGTAAATACCAAGTACTTTGTTAAATAACCCGCGTTAGCATCGTAAAATTTTTCTCTATTTTTTTCTTTAATAAAAATTGTCCGATGCCGATTTATATCGATCTAATGGAGTTGAACGAATTTTTAGACCGGGATGTAACGCGTCAACGAATTCGGATCAGAAGTAACCCGAAGATTCGATTTTCAATGCTGATCAATCATCGATCGGAACACTGTATCAATCACTCGATCGTTGTCATACGTTTTTATACGTACGAACAGCCAAACCGGGACGGCTCGATCTATCGAAAGGGTTAATTGCAGTTAACTTTTTATGCTGATCACCGCCACGTGACAAATGTAAACCGGCGCGACCGACCGATAATATCAAGATCTCGAAACCGAAGACCGGTTGCCCATCTGGTCCTTCGAAATTAATGAACGCGATGCTTAGGTATCAGAGGCTCATTAAGACACATTAACCCCGACCTCTTTTCCTTCTCTCTTTTTTCACGCTGTCTTGTCCTAATGGCACATTGATCACTGTTGGCCAAAGAAAAACGGGCTCCTGGACCCAAATAAAATAAAACATTCTCGTGCCTTTCAACGCGACAAATGCGCCACGATCGATTCCACAGGGATCGTTAATCGATTCGAGGAATTTTCGATACCTTTTCAAAGTCGGTTCGGTTCGTACGACACTTATTGAAAAATTTTATGCATTCCAGGATACGTTTTATTCGTTCTTCATATTTCCTCGAGCTAAACAAATATAATTCGTATTCGTGGAAACGCAATAAATCGACGGTATAATCGATGGTTGAATTTTCCGTAGACCATCGTAGGACGAGAACGACGACGCGGCTCGTCTTCGATACGTTCCGCGCGCGATTGCTCGCAAAAGTCGCATGAAATCGAACATCTCTCCACAAAGAATCTATTAATCCGACTCGTCTGAAATCGACGGAAAACTCGATACTCCGGAAACGAGATGATACGTGCGCCAACTATAATTCGTTCCCGAGGATTGTATCTTATCAATATTATCAGAAATCTTTGAAAGGTAAGCTTATCCGACCACGGTATATGGGCTAGATAATTTTATAATGGATGAAATCTAACGGACGTTTCTCCAACTGTGTCTATCACTTCGATCTTAGCGAAATTCGTGAGGTTAAACCGCGCCTACTTTTGTCACTTACGATACATCTAATTCGAAGAGAAGGCTGAGATATAAACAAACACCGTTCTTTCTTTTAATTTTTTATCATTCACGCGATTAAAAAAGCTAAAGAACACATCGATCTAACGCGATAGATCTATCATTGTGTCAGCTTCTAAAAGGAAACCACGCTCGAGGTGTATACGAGGTTGGAACGCGTATTCTGCTCGTTCGTAATTCAATCTGATCAGAAACAAGGTTGCACAAACGGAAAGCAATTAATCATCGGCATAGTTTTCCCGTCCGCTAATACCTAGTCGTCTGTCTAATCGGCTATCCTATCTACTAATGAACTTCCTTCACCTTTCCGCGAACTCTTTGCTCTCGCGTTTGTAAAGTAAGCACGCAACGAAAAGTACCCTGCAGAATCTTCGTTAAACCTTGATCCACCTAATTTATCATCATCGTTCGCTTGTTAATCGAAGAATTGTTACGAGGAAAGGTCTCCAAGTGTTCGTCTTCAAGCTTTACCGTTAAACGTTTCGTACACTGTGAACAATTGGTAGATCGGTAGAACTCTTCGAAAGCTCTTGAAAAGCTCTTAAAAAATAAAAATAAAATAGGAGCGCAACACTTGGAGGTCTCGTCCAGTTAGATTAAAACTACTGTAAAAGAATAAAATTATAGAAGAAAGAGAGAAAGGTACTCACCTCGGTGCGCTGCTGTAACCTCTTGTTCAACTCGAAGAGCCTGTAGTCCGGCTGGCCAAAGTACGGAGTATGCCTCCTGGGGACAGGCAACGATCTGTCAGATCAGACCGATCGGTCATGTTAGGTGTGCTGTGTACAGTGTGTTCTCTGGTGTGGGTCGCGTGTCGCATGCATGTAGACCAAGGGGTGTTCGGCATGCACCGTCGGACTTTCGTAAGCCGCCTCGAGCGGCCCAATGAAACGAAGAAACACGCCGAACGTGGCACAGATTCGTGGCACACGAAACTTACGACTTTCACCGGGAAACAACGGTCGCGAACGCGAACACGTACACGTACTCTATTTCCCGGCCGTTCCTACCGAAAGAGACCGATTCTCCTCCTTCGAAACCGACTATACGGTTCGAACGAAGCTTCGATGTAACTATAACCCGATTGATGAATACTAAAACTTTGGTTGAGCAGATAACAGAGGCATGGTTCAGTCATGGTTTACTAATAGTTCACCAGAACTTTGACTATGGCGTTAACAAGGAAGATTTACGCCGAGGTTACTCGATTATGATCATTCGGTTAATCATTCTGCTAATACTTGATCGAAACGTTGAATAACAGTGGAAACCAGAACTGTACCGTGCTATCGTGACCGAACCAGCGATGCAAATCAAGTTTAATAAGTTCGTTCGTCTTTAGGTTGTCTCTATCTGCACGCGTATTGAACGCCTGTTAGTGTCGCGGCGGCTCGAACCCAGGACTGAAATCTCGATACGCACGGTTCGTTCCGCGAAAGGAATCCCTTCGAGGAAATTTCGATTACTCTGGTAGCTGAGATAATTAAAGGAACGACTGCATGCTAGTTTCTGGCGCTATAGAAACAAAGTTGAAGAATGAACGCAAACTTCTTCCGAGACTTTCCTCGAAGAACACCACCGTGAATTCTTCGAGGTGCTCCTCAAAGTTGGTTCAACGTATTCATTTGTCGAGCCGCGTTTCGTCCCGCGAATCGCACCGCGGATACATCTATGTTAGACTTAAATCGAATGCGTCCCATCCTTCGATCGCAACTACTAGGAAAATTATACGATGTAAAAGAGAAACGACAAGGCGTACAGCAACGGTAGTAAATTGCGCGGGCTGTATAATTATTCTTATTAAAACGAGCGAGAAAAAGACACCGCGCGAACCTGTTCGTAATTATTTTTCCCTGTATCGAATTCGCGAGGAACGATTAGGATCGCAATTAGCGATGGGCTTGAAACATTTTTAACGCGCAAATAAAACTTTAAGACGCGTTTAACGTAAAACTTGTATTCGAAGCTTCGTTCGAAACTGCAACTAGTTTCGAGAGGAAACTATCGATCTTGTAAGGAAGAACGCCTTTTCGTTTCGCTGTTCCTCAAACGATGAATCCATGGATAGGTGGTTCCATCGTAGATGGAAATATGTTGGCGCGTATATTAATCCAAAGTGTACGACGTATCGGTCGCAAAGTTCTAATTGAATATAGGAGTTGATTGTACAAAGGAGAGACCGTTGCACTGCAGCAGCGATAACAGCGTGTTTCGAGGGTCACGAATCGACTGGCTGCACTGATATCGATCACCCTCGCGCTCGTGAGAACGCTTTCTGTGTTGCGTCTTGTTGCTCGTGACCGTCTAAACTTTGTTGGAACTTTACGGCTGCGAAGTATATATCCTGAATGGTAAGTCCACACGCTGATTGCAAGCGAAACCTCGCGCTGGTACCTTCAGCTGTCTTCGAACGCAACGATGCGTGCCTTCCGAAATCTTTGCTTCGGCTCTTTTCGCATAGCCGTTATCGAAAGATTTATCTACTCGTAAATTTCTCTAAGCACAAGACGCGAATCTTGCCAATTTTCTCCAAAACAGAGTTAAACGTTGACACAGAACTACCAATCGAATGTTCCGTGGTCCCTGCGCCGCCGAACGACAGACTAATTCTTGAAAATTGGATTTGCGCTGTAATACGCTCTCGTAATACGGACAATTGATTAGTGGCATCAAAATATTAGCGTTCGAGTGACTGGTGGCGGGTGGCTGACAAGCGGGACATCGTTCTCCGGTATTGTTATCGATTTTAATATCGGCGTCGCTCCATTAACAGCGTTCGCGCTCTCGCGAAACTTACACGTGCTACTCGCGATACACGTCGTCGCGCGTCACGATCAAATAATTTGGTGACCCGATTTCACCGAGACTACAATTTCGCCGAGAAGTTTCTACCAGCGTTACAACTTTGCTTTTTATCGCGTTAATCGTCTATCGGACCACGGACAGTCTTCCGTTACTTCCCACGAATCGTAAAAAAGAAATAATATAGGAGACGATTTAGAAAAAACTGAGCCGTTTAATTCAACCTCTATAGCGACCGAGTGATAAAAAGGTGTTTGTGGAAATAATTCCTTTCTCTGGCACAGAATGGATAGGCAGAAAGAGAAAAGCGAGCGATAAACATCCGAAATCAGGCACAGGGTGTAAAGGAACGAGATTCCAAAGACAAGAACACGATACACGAGGATGCTGAATGTCGCTACGAAGATCGATCGTGCTAGAAAGAACTTGGCCTTTCCAGTCTCCGGAGAATCGCCGCCCTGGGACTTGACGACACGTCACTACCCCTCGTGCGTGTATACGTGTACACACAGCGGGGTGAATTTACCAGGGTAGGGTCGAGGCTCAAGGGTTGCAAGGGTAACCTACTGTCGTGCACGGTTCACCAAGGACGCGCTCGACAAATTTCTCGTCCCATTCGTGTTCTGATTCATCTAGATCACGAGCGATGGCAAAAATATACCACTCTTCTTCCTTTCGTTACTATCGTTATTATTACTTGAAACCGCTAGAAGAATAACGCGTATAAAGATTGCAAAGGTTAACACACGCTCACCTATAATTAACCAGCTTCTTTTTAGTCCTAAGTGCGCGAATACATATCGATCGCGTACTGTTTATTAAAAAATGTTAGATCGTCTATGAATAAACAAGCGGAGGATTAATAATAAACGATGTATCGTTAGCGATAAAAGCACCGTGATATTTTNGAATCGCACCGCGGATACATCTATGTTAGACTTAAATCGAATGCGTCCCATCCTTCGATCGCAACTACTAGGAAAATTATACGATGTAAAAGAGAAACGACAAGGCGTACAGCAACGGTAGTAAATTGCGCGGGCTGTATAATTATTCTTATTAAAACGAGCGAGAAAAAGACACCGCGCGAACCTGTTCGTAATTATTTTTCCCTGTATCGAATTCGCGAGGAACGATTAGGATCGCAATTAGCGATGGGCTTGAAACATTTTTAACGCGCAAATAAAACTTTAAGACGCGTTTAACGTAAAACTTGTATTCGAAGCTTCGTTCGAAACTGCAACTAGTTTCGAGAGGAAACTATCGATCTTGTAAGGAAGAACGCCTTTTCGTTTCGCTGTTCCTCAAACGATGAATCCATGGATAGGTGGTTCCATCGTAGATGGAAATATGTTGGCGCGTATATTAATCCAAAGTGTACGACGTATCGGTCGCAAAGTTCTAATTGAATATAGGAGTTGATTGTACAAAGGAGAGACCGTTGCACTGCAGCAGCGATAACAGCGTGTTTCGAGGGTCACGAATCGACTGGCTGCACTGATATCGATCACCCTCGCGCTCGTGAGAACGCTTTCTGTGTTGCGTCTTGTTGCTCGTGACCGTCTAAACTTTGTTGGAACTTTACGGCTGCGAAGTATATATCCTGAATGGTAAGTCCACACGCTGATTGCAAGCGAAACCTCGCGCTGGTACCTTCAGCTGTCTTCGAACGCAACGATGCGTGCCTTCCGAAATCTTTGCTTCGACTCTTTTCGCATAGCCGTTATCGAAAGATTTATCTACTCGTAAATTTCTCTAAGCACAAGACGCGCCAATCTTGCCATCTTGCCAATTTTCTCCAAAACAGAGTTAAACGTCGACACAGAACTACCAATCGAATGTTCCGTGGTCCCTGCGCCGCCGAACGACAGACTAATTCTTGAAAATTGGATTTGCGCTGTAATACGCTCTCGTAATACGGACAATTGATTAGTGGCATCAAAATATTAGCGTTCGAGTGACTGGTGGCGGGTGGCTGACAAGCGGGACATCGTTCTCCGGTATTGTTATCGATTTTAATATCGGCGTCGCTCCATTAACAGCGTTCGCGCTCTCGCGAAACTTACACGTGCTACTCGCGATACACGTCGTCGCGCGTCACGATCAAATAATTTGGTGACCCGATTTCACCGAGACTACAATTTCGCCGAGAAGTTTCTACCAGCGTTACAACTTTGCTTTTTATCGCGTTAATCGTCTATCGGACCACGGACAGTCTTCCGTTACTTCCCACGAATCGTAAAAAAGAAATAATATAGGAGACGATTTAGAAAAAACTGAGCCGTTTAATTCAACCTCTATAGCGACCGAGTGATAAAAAGGTGTTTGTGGAAATAATTCCTTTCTCTGGCACAGAATGGATAGGCAGAAAGAGAAAAGCGAGCGATAAACATCCGAAATCAGGCACAGGGTGTAAAGGAACGAGATTCCAAAGACAAGAACACGATACACGAGGATGCTGAATGTCGCTACGAAGATCGATCGTGCTAGAAAGAACTTGGCCTTTCCAGTCTCCGGAGAATCGCCGCCCTGGGACTTGACGACACGTCACTACCCCTCGTGCGTGTATACGTGTACACACAGCGGGGTGAATTTACCAGGGTAGGGTCGAGGCTCAAGGGTTGCAAGGGTAACCTACTGTCGTGCACGGTTCACCAAGGACGCGCTCGACAAATTTCTCGTCCCATTCGTGTTCTGATTCATCTAGATCACGAGCGATGGCAAAAATATACCACTCTTCTTCCTTTCGTTACTATCGTTATTATTACTTGAAACCGCTAGAAGAATAACGCGTATAAAGATTAGCAAAGGTTAACACACGCTCACCTATAATTAACCAGCTTCTTTTTAGTCCTAAGTGCGCGAATACATATCGATCGCGTACTGTTTATTAAAAAATGTTAGATCGTCTATGAATAAACAAGCGGAGGATTAATAATAAACGATGTATCGTTAGCGATAAAAGCACCGTGATATTTTTTACTACCAACCTCAACACTGCGCACCTAATTTAGTCTGAAAAAAAAGAGGGGAAAAAATGGTCCTCGATCGCTTTGAACCAATCCCTCGCAAAATTATGACGGATAAAGAAGGAGATAAAAGACGGAGATTCGTAGTAAACGGATTTCCTTTAACATCGGAGGAAAGAGACGCGGAGAGCTCGTTGACAGATCGAGCTCGTGGCGCAACATAAAACAGAATCGAAACGCGCTAATTTAGCCGACAACGTAATTTCACGTGAAGCACGTACGCGCGGTGTAGCGGCGTGCAATAATCCGAAACCGGCTCGCGTGGAGCGCACCAGTTCTCTCTCATTCAAGACGTGCCCGCCGCGATCGAACTAATTAATTCGTCGCACGGCACACCGGCGGCTCGCTCCGTTCGCTTGCTCCCCGGAATTTTTTTCCTCTTCTCCCCCGTCGCCGACCAACGATCGTGACAGATCGTTCCACCGATACGGAACTAATCCGTTGAATGAAAAACTTTTACTCGCACTCGGGCGTCTCACGAGATCTACGGAGCAGAAGAAGCCTTCGACGTGAGACCAAAACGTCTCCCTGAATTCGAACCTTCGTGTCAGGACGATATCCATTTTCGTGGACCTGTTTCAGCAATTAAAAGCAGCTATCCTGATACGTGGATAATTAATAAAAGACGAACGAGATGAAAGTTTTCCGTTACAAATGGAGCGACTACAGGCCATGGTCGAGGACGACCGTTTTTCTTCTTGGGGAACACGACCGTGTAATTGACGAATGTAATTGGAGCAATTAGAACGAAGCACGCATTTAACGATTGCCCGTCTCTTTTTGCGTGTCCTGTCCGATAAATAAATACTCGGTGAAAACGCGGAGAAACAGAGTCGAAGAAATCGGCGCAATCTTCGTGACGATTGACACCGTTCAAAGGAATCGACGGAATCTCGACTTTCAAACCATCGGAAAACACTCGGAGAGACATCCATCCCGCTTCGAACGACTCCAACATCCCAATCACGGATCCCAGTAGGGACTCAACCTTCGCGCTTGGAAAGCTGGGAAAAATTGATGCCCGAAGCGTGAACAGGCGTGAACAAGCGTGGACAGGCGGGAACAAGCGGGTTAGGTGTTCGCGACATCGTCGTCGCGGGATTTTCGAGGGAGTTGCGGCGGGGTGCGATCGTTATCAGGTCGTGAGAGTTAATAGGTTTAGTTGGCGCGGCTAATGGGCGTCCAAGCATGCCGGTAGGAATCAGCTGACCGGCCAGCTGGCCGGAGAACGACGTCCAGGAACCGCCGGTTGAGAGCCGTCGGCTGCACGGGTCTCAGATTGGGTTAGCAAAGGGCGCAGTTCAGACCGGAGGGTGGCTGCCGAGGGTGAGTCTACCGCGGAGGGAGGAAGAGGGTGTTATTAGGGGTTGCTCATGGGGTGGCACTGCGATCAATGCTGGGGAGTCATGCTAGCCCCCCTTTCGAACTCTATATATAGAAGAATCGCGCGCGCACACACGAACGCCGCCTCCGACTACCCGATGGCCATTCGAATATCCCTGTCTCACGAGTTTCCGACCGATTTACCCGCAGACAGGTTCCACTCGCCTTGAATATTATTCGGATTGAAGCGGCGCGACAAAGAAACATGGGCAACGTGTGGGGACGCGTGTAAGTTTGTTGCTATCGGGATGTCTCTGGCGCGATGGGGAATTTTGATTCCTCTCCTGATTCGGTCTGGTTCGGAATCGTCGTTTCAACCGTGAGCGAAAGAAATTTTCACAGTTCGATCAAAGTAGCCTGAAACGTTTCGAACCCATCGCTGCGAACCAAGAGACATCGGTGTGAATGCGCACACTAACGCCCAGAGAAAGGGACGAACGAAAAGCGACGAGCACGTGTAATCTTCGCAGCCTAGGTTGAGATTCTTCGTACGTGTCGATCGATCCTCGTCGACGTTCGACACATTCTGGTCTGTTGTCTCGATCGAGCTTTCGTCTAGACGCGAAGAATATCGATCACGGTAATTTTAAACAAGATTACATCAGAGTACCGAGTTCTCGCGAGCAAAAGGAGCAACGTTAATTGACCGATACGCGAACCTGACACTGATCCAGCAAATTACAATAATTTTCTCGAACGATTATTATCTTACCGTTGCGCTACTATAAATTATCGAAACAGAGAATCGTTCAAAGATGGAAGAAAACATGGTAGCATAGGATCTAGCGTTATAAGGGTGATCTTTACGGGCTTTTGTTTCGAGTCTGAACACGAGCCGTCTAAAGCAGAAAGAGCGACACGGGGCAAGGAATGTCTCTATAAAAACGAAAGAAAGATCGTTACTTTAGGATTTATTGGCTCGTTGCTTTTATTGAAGAGACAGAAGGGTATACACGCACCAAGGAAAAAAGCGCTTTAAACGCGCAAAACATTGCGTACTCGCACGGAACTATCGCAAATTGAACGTCGATTTATCCAGTCGACCCTTGCCTACAGGAATTGTCAACGATCGCGACATAAAATCTGCATTACTCGAATACCTAATCTTCTTTATTTACCATTCGAGATAATGGCTTGTAAAAATTTTACCACGAGTCAAAATTTTAGCAATCGTTGCTCTCTTCTTATTTACCCGCTTTCCTACCAAACAATCGAAACGAATAAAAACGTAAGACCCATCTTATCAGAGGCATACGTTGTTACGTAACGTCTAAGCTTGATAAGGATGTAGATAGAGGTATTTATCGATCCCTGACACGAGCCGAGTAATCGTACCGATAATTGAAACTACGATTTCATTGAACGGACCGGATAATAAAAGGAAAGGTGTGCCGATACTTTCGACGATAATTGACTTTCTTGATTCTCCTCCGGTCAGATACTTATCTCCGCCCGTTTCCGAACAATTCGTCCAAGAATAAAATTTTAACGCTCTCAAAATTTGAAATCGCGATCCAGATTTCACGGAAACTTATCGTCGTGAGAACCTAAGCAAATATGTGGAAAAAAATATAGCTGAACAAACTTTGGAACAAATTCGGAACAAAATTTTTAACGTACACCCGAGCCGCTACATTTTGGTACGATCTTAACTGGATATCGAGGAATCTCGGAGGAACGAAGGAAGAATCGAAAATAACGTGGCGCTTAACCCGATACAAAGCCCCCCACGCGGAGGGACTCGTACTCAAGTTGATTACACACAGAAACTCGTTCCAGAATGAAGTAACAGCAGAGTCAGCGACTGGCAAGCAAGCAGTCCCTTATACTTTCGTCGCTGGCGCAGCAGTAATCGCACCGTCGCTTTGACGATTTATCGCTGGCCGCGACCGCGATACTTTATCGTCGATATCCTCCCATTCCTGGCCGACCTTTGCCAGCTCGCTTGATCCTTCCGATGTATCTCCTTGTCGCTGGCGTTGGTATCCATTGACGGAAGCCCGGTCAAATCCTTGGCAATTGAATATCAAGCACGCAACAGCCTTGATCGAGATTCACGCGGACGATCGTAAAGAAGTTCGCGTCGTCGTCCGAAGTTCAGCCGTGGGAACAGAAAGCGATCCGGCTTGAGCGAACCGGAGAAAACCACGCTGGCCGCGCGATGTGTGCCAACCATAAAAGAGCAATAATCAGCGTGCCACGCCGGTTCGCGTCGAACTCGGCCAGTGGCCATTGCTGGAAAAGTGAACGGTGCGCCTCTCTGTGACGAAATTCCGATCACCGTTCTTATTCTCGCGAATAAGATTTTTTAATTAGAAACGGAATCGATCGCACGGCGGTACGAGAAAATTTTGGGCGCGACGAGAACGGATGCTGAAGAATAATTTCGAAAATGGAGCAAAAACAGGATCCCGAACAAATTCCTTAATTTGCTCGATAGATGTCGAGAGAGTCTGAGCGAGAACAGGAGAGGCCAGTCCCAAACGATTTATTTATACGCAGAAAACGCGGATCGCTTCGCGCGGAGTGTGTATCGACGAGCTAGCATGTGGCGTTTCACCGCTCTCTATGACGAAATCACCAGGCCAGGCGAAACGGCGTTGAGAATAGAAAGAAAAGATTCTCATTTCGCCATCGATACGGAACGACCGAACGTTCGCGGTTCGCTTTGTATTAGGAACGCGCGAGCGCAAACTCCGCTGCTTTCACCGTGATACGCCACGCTTGGAAATCGGCGACGAACAACCAGCGAAATAAAGGGCGCTTGTTCGTCGGCTTTTTTTTTCGCCGCAGAGATTTATTATTAGGTGTTTCGTCACTGTGACGCAAGGACGACGTTCGGAGCCGAGACGCGAGACGCTGCGTCGAATCTCCGGCTATTTATCACCAAGCTTTCCATCGTCATTCTGCGACTCAACGATCGTATACGCGTCAGTCGACAGATTTCTAGAGTATGACACATTTATCAGCGTGAAAAGAAGGTCGCCTTCGATGATCGATATTCGTTCTTGAGGAAAAGAAAAATATTTCGTTCTGGATTCAATTTATATCGAAACCACGCAAGTCCAACGATACTAACAATTGCGTCTTTGTTTACACGATGCAAAAAGAAGGGGAAAAAAAGGAGAAAAAAAGGAAAAAGAAAAAAGAAAAAAGAAAAAAGAAAAACAAGCAGAATTGACCAAACTTCGCAGTTTGGTCACTGGTTTGTTCCGCCCGGCCTCTGACCCTAACGATTACGAGTATCAATTAGCGGTGCATGCCTCCTGGTAATGAGAGTCCAAAAGGCACACCACAAAACTGATACTTAACACCAGACGATAATGAAAATATCAACCGAGCGAAAGTTCGGAAAGAGATACCGTAGAAAGATCGTCCAACCTAAGAACGGAACATTACAAAACGATGACACATCTGTTCTACCCAAATTGCCGTGGGATTACTGGACTTGAAGATGTTACACGAAGCCGAAGAACCGGTTCCGAGGTGTACCAAAGACGAAAAAAAGAAAACTCGCGGGTCCAGCGTCGATCATTTACCCCCTTTTCTGTCATCTACTCTCCGTTTTCTGATTCTTTACCGTTTCCTCTATTTGTTCGACCTTCGGTCTCCTTATTTGGTTTTTCTCTTGTGACAACACTCGTTGCATGTTTTACGCGAGATTTCTGTCGACGCGTGTCCGATAATTTGTACCTTTCTTTTTTGTTCGAAAAAAAAAAATTTTTTTTCTTTTTTTTTTGACAGAAAGAAGCGAAAGCTTGTCGGCCAAGTCTGACGCGACGAGTTCTAAGCTAAACAGCTATCTGTTGAGCGAGAAAGATGAGTTATCTCGTCACTCGAAAGATCTTTTGTAACTGGAATGACGCCAGACTTTAATAGTTACACTCGTTCGAACAACGTTACGCAAAACTTGGTTTGTTTTTACTCCGTGAAAAACTTGTTCTCCTATCTTTGCCCATCTCTAACTCCCACGCATACTAAACGAGTTTTCAACGAAAAAATCATTACAACTTTTGTATCCTGCGATTAAAACAACTATCTCGATAATACGATGTTAAGAAACACGTGTTCGGAGGAGTTTGAAAATTCGTTGGAACTCGGACGAAAAGCCATCATCATTCCGGTGGCGTGCTAGCATTATTTACACTGGAACGACGTTGAGATAAATCCGTAATGTCACGGTTCACCGTTGTCCACAGGGCTGAAACGCTTATACCGGTTTACGAGTAACGTCTGAAGCCAGAACTCCCACACCTTCGATGGGTTTATTCGACGCCCCTTGGTGATTTAGAGAGACCCGATCGGTCGACTCGCGAAAATTATATTCGACGTCTTTCCCAATTTTCATTTCCCCTTGGATTCTCTGCGAGAACGTTCAGCACCGAGAAGCGGAATACCGCTGAATTATATTGGGAAACGTATCAAGATCTCGAGGATGTTGTAAATGACGATAATTGATAGTCTATTAGCGATCGTCGAAAGTTGTTTGATGGGATCGAATAGTTTCAAACAACTTCGAACGGTTACTTTAATGACCATTTCAGGGAACTTTATATGGTGCCACAATCATAAACTTGACACTCAAAACATTGCCTTCACAGCTGCATCGATTAATTTTTTACCAGTATACTCGATCGATTACTCGTTTTCAATCTTCATCCAACTCGAACCAAATCACTGATAATCCGCGGGTCACCGAACCGAAAAACTTGTCGATGTATGCGAATTATGGCCAGTTGAACAGTCCGCCAACAATGAACACGAAAGAGCGAGGAAAGGTGCGTCGAATAGAAGAGTTAACCACGACATCCCCATGACTTTTCCATAAAACAAAGACGCCACGCGAAAACGTAGCTAACTCGAGCCGCGAAGCGCGTTGTTCATATATCGCGTGGGAGGTCGCTAATTTATTGCGCATTAACGTCACTTGTGTCTGACCACGCACAAGACAGCCCGTAGCGATCCAGCTCGTATCGTTGCACAGTGTCACCGTTCAACTTTCCACCTCGCCTTGGGAAGACACCTAACTCGATGACATCGACGACATCGACGACATTCGACGATGTTCCTCGATGTATAACGTACAATTTGACGATAGGAGTTGGCGGATCGATCGATTCGCTGCGAAGAATCGAAATGTTCGAGGCGAGGAATCGCAAAATTTTCGACAAAGGACGATCGATGAAAGCGGTGGTGAGTTTTCACACCGGTCGAGAGAAATATGAAACGCGCGCGTATGACCAGACGAGCGTGCAACACGCGACGAGGAATCCTCGGCTTCCTCGCTCGTTCGTCCTTAATTGGGTTCATGCCACCGCGTTAATAAATGCGGCCAGGCAAGTGCATTCTGCGCATTGCGAAGTCCGGCCACGCGTACCCCAGGCCCTTATAAAGGCTCAATCAGCCTGATCCCGATTGAGTCATTAATTGCCTTAAAGAGGGCAAGGCCTTGTCTACGCTGCTGAAATGCAAAGCCGCGCACCGAGACTCTCCGCTCGAGCGGAGTTCATTCAAGAAACCGGACGAATTTCCTCGACGATCGCTCTCATTAGAATTCTCTTCTCTGCTCGAAAAGAAACCTCTGCTGCCTATGATTGGTTGCTCGGGAAGTCTTTCGTGTTTTAAATTAGAAGGTGCGATCGTACCCGGTATCCTTCTCTGTATTTTTCACCATTTTTCTTGCCTCGGATTCTTCCTCTCGTTGCACATTCCTCCGGACGAGTCTACGAATTCTAATTAATTTTAATCTCGCAGAACCTCGACACTTAAAACACTTTATATCCGGCTTGAATATTCGCGCGCAAACATTAGGAGGCTGCTTCAATATGTTCCGTTGAACATCAGCGTTACCTGGGCCAGGTATTTTCCTCCGAGACGAGTAATAATACGAAGACAAGGAATGTCGTTTGCAAAAAGAACGTTTCAGACGCCAGGCAGCAGGGATGCAACGCCGAAGACGCCTAGTCTTGGCTCTCATGCATTATGAGGAAGGATGCATTTCCTTCCACTTTCGCCATTCCATTTTTACACGACGCGCCTGAGATATTCCAACGACCCTCTCTTTTCCCTCTCTTCCTCCTCCTTAATGCAACCACTTGCCATTTAATAACCCTGTCATAAAACGACCGAAATGAATCATCCAAAGCAACCCAAACGTGTCCTTTTTCGTACAATTTCTGCACCCAAGTGTCCTGTCTCGTCAACCGTACCGTAAACCCCGAGCGAGATAATCGAAACAAGACCATTAGCACAGGAACGGGCTTTTAAGCGACTGAAAGGTTCCATTCGGTTTTTGGGTACCATTGTCGATTTCCGGGAACTCGATTTCCTTCGAGTTTTTAAAGCACCGATAAAGGAAGACACGAGTCAAGCTTCGCGATTTCTAATCTACGAGGCACCGAGAAGACAATTCCGATTCTGTTGAAAAATCCGTGTCGTTGGTCTCGTTGTACACCAAAAACTAGACGTCGTCTATTAGGTTTTAGCATGAAACACCTGAACGTCATCGGAGTCTCGGCTGAAAGATCAGACTGGGTCGTTTCGAGAACGCGATACATCGAACACTCGACTCTTTCGCTCGAGGAACGATAATTCGAGGACGAAGGATGTCGTTATGCGAGCACACCGACAATGCAACACCGAGAGGTACAGGCTTCGTTTCATGCATTATGAGAAAGGAAGCACTTCCCTTCCACCAGCATCCCCTATTCTCGGGACAGCGCAGCCCCAGGCGCTTCCATAACTTCGTTCTTGCTCCCTTCCCCCTGCCATCTTCTAACCCTGTATATTTCCTCGATGGGCCGCCCAGTTTCCCTCTTTTCCCGTCTTCTTGCTGTTCCCGTTGTCTCTCCTCACCCTCGGTCCCCTGGCACCTACGCTACTGATCAAAACTTTTGGTACACCTACAACTACCATAGTCTTGCGTGTTTCGTAGACCAACGCGATGAGAAACGTTGAACACTTGAACGTTTATTAATAGTAGATTGCACCAAGAAGAAAGGAAAGGAAAGGAAAGAAAAACAAGAAGAATGCATCCTCCAGTTTGTAAGATTTTTTGCACAAAATGCAGAGCTCGAACCGAGAGCGTAATATTTTACAATATCTGCTTCATCAGCGAACGCAGCCAAACTTTCGAACGTTGGTTACACAGCAGCGTTTCTTCCTGTTGCTTTTACCCCTTCTCGACAGCTTGTTTCTCCCCTTCATCCCCTTTTTGGCATCGTGTGCCCGTTTTTATGGGCTGCCTCGAAAGTTTGCCCCCTCGTCGCTTTCAATGAAACTCGTGAATCGTTTTTTTTTGGGAGGGGGGGGGGGGCAAAACGCTGCCGTTCGATTTCGGGCAACGTTTCACGGCACTCTCCGCACTGTCGTAAAAAAACACGCTTCATAGTTTTTAACAAATATTCGTCTCCCGTTTTACGATGAACTTGCCTCGAAAAAACATACCGTCTCGTCCCAAAGTTTTGACTCATCTTTAAGTCAGTTTATATTTTAAACGATCCTCTCGTGACCGATGGCGCCTGTCCCAAAAATGATACGCTTCGTTTCAAGTTATGAGTTTCGAAGTTTGCAGAAAACAAGAATGATGTAACGAGAGGTATTTTTGTAATTCTAGCCTTTAACGGACTAATGTCGTAACAGATTTCTGACACTTTGAAATACCTTTCGGAAGACGCAGCACAGCGTGTGCAGACTCTAAATAAACCCCAAACGCTATAAAATACAACGTCCAAGTCGACATACAACCGAAGAGTGAACATTCATTTGTCTCGTGCCAAGTTTTCCCTTGCCAGAAAGAAACAATAGCGAATTTGAAGCTTCACGCTTCAATTTCCCAGATTCCAAACGACTGTTAACCCTAAAGCTGAACGCCGATCGCGGCATCGCGTAACCCTTCGTTTCGTTTCGTTTCGTTTCCCGATATTTCTTCGAATCGAAAAAGAGGAATATCCAAGTTTAAAATCCTTTGAATCTTTCCTTGGAAAACCAAGACGATCGACGTCGAGAAAAGCCAAATTTCTCGATGGAAACTTTCCACCGAAATTGGAAGGCTGGTGGACGAGCAAGAATTCGAAATTTCGACATCGAGAACAGCTTGAAAAGAATCGGGCCCGCGTTCAAGGCACAATGCGTGAATTTTTGGATCGCACGCGCGCCTGTGCGTTGCATAAGCACGAGAACACCGCCACAGGCGTTTGCACGCACGTGCGACGACCGAATTAGCCAAGACCTCGTTGTCCCCCGACGAAGGCTCGTCCGTTGTCCCTCTGACCGAGCCTTCCTCAGCGATCTCCAGCCACCTTTCGTCCTTTTCTTTCTCCTGTCGTAACGCCAGCGACTTCCTTTCTCTGTCACTGGAAATATGCCACGTTGCTTGGGCCAATTTTAGAAAGTGCGTTGGTGCGTCGAAAATGTTTTGTTTTCGAACGCAGAGAGAATACATCGATCCGTCATAGACTCGATGAGATATATCGTGATATAAAGCTGTCTGTCAGTGTTTCGAGTTAAGACCAGAACCAGTATTTAGAGTTTGCGAACATTCGACACTGATATTGGAGCAAAATTTACACAGGTCTGGTTTCTATTCGGTGACTCGAATTTCTCTCGACAAGATGTTGACGAAAGATGCCAAGGTGTTGACGCGCACCTGCTACACGTGTTCGTGGAAGGCACGTGCCTCTCGCTACGTCGTCGTAGCGTTCTTCGTCCGCGTCTCATGTTCCAAGCCAGTGTACGCCGACACTCGCAACTCTCCTGTTCGCCTTATCGTTACCGGATCACGCTTAAATTAATTGCGAAATGTATCTTAATTATTCCTGGCCGTGCGTAAGATCACGACCACTTTGGAGCACGGCTTTTCACTGGCCACGACCAAAGGGATCTTAACCGAGCAATTAGCTTTTGACACGATTCGAGACTAATTGCGTTAACGTTCACCTTTCGATCGAAGATGACGGGATACTTGTACTTTGAAACGTGCATCCTTCAAAATGCAGGTTTCACTGTTTCAAATATCGGTTCGATCGAAATCGATTCCCCGATACGGATTAGGTTCGGGTTAGATTCAGGTTAGAAAATCCAGTCGTGGTATGAAAAACGTGGGATCATCCGTGAGGCTTGCTTTACATTATCCGTGGGTAAGCGTGCCGTAGCGAGGCATGACAAGCGTGAAGAAGCGCGATCCGTTAAGGTGAGACGAGGTGTCGTCTCGCGTGGCACGTGGCTTGTTGTCTGTCCACAGCTCGCGTGCATCTACGCTTCCCTTCCGATCTTTCTGGTTCTCGTAAAAAAATTCCAACAGATTTCATCGTTTAATAATTCTGACGGAAACTGAATCTTCCGGACAACGAAGAAGACTAATTGGAAGAGAGATACTTTCGCCCGCTTACTCGAAGGAGAGAGAAGTTCCCATGGGATTGGTCAGAAATCCGTCGCGACTAATTCTGACACGGCAAAGGGCAGTGGCCTTCGATTAATTTATTTCCGCCGCGCGGAGGCTGTTCAGGGGAGGAAAGTTATGATTTAGCGAGGAATAATCGCTCGGCCAGTCGAGCGGATCTAAAAATAATCCGTACGCGGTTTGATCTACATGGACTGGCGGGAGCGCGATGCCAAGATAGGCTCGTCCTATTGCTTAGCGGCTCGGTAAGTTGGCCCGGCTTGACCGTGATGAATGTCTAGAAATTTTACGACCGCCGTCTCTCCTAACTGCCCCGTCCGATCTTCGGTCGGATCGTTCGCCACTCTACTTTCACGTTCCCGTGGAAAGTAATCTCGTCGCGAGGATCGAAACGTTTATGTTCGAGCTCGAAACCGTTCGCCAGACACTCTGCCGGTGTTCCTCATTTGTGGAGATGTTTTGCACGATGTACTCGAAATTTAGAAGCATAATTCTCGTGTCTGTAAAGGGGAAGGATTGTTCCCGAGGAGATTTATCGAAATTTCTGGACTATGAAGCGTGCCTTGTTAGCGGAGAGCGGTACACTCAGCGAATCCATTAATCTTTGTATACCTAAGGAAAGTACACGTGTACCTCGTGACGCCAGTCTCTTGGCATTTTGTTTACGACCTATTCAGTAACCAAATTTTCTAATACAGTGCTCCGAGAAGTAGCAAGGAACGTGCCTATTCCGCGATCGAACCTCTAAATTGTTCCAATCGAATTTGATCAACGCCTAACAGGTCCGTGGACGTCGAACGCGTCTGGAAGGCACGCGATCGAACACGCGCCTTCTTTTTTCGATGCAAAGACAGGCGCGGTGGAAAATGACATTTGCAAGACGTCAGTCGATCGTTTGCGTAACCTGTGCAGCCAGAAATCGCGTGTCACATCGCAGGTACGTGTGTAATTGCGCACCTGTGCGCGCAATTCACAGTTCGTTACACAAACGATCCTGCGTGGAAACAGGCGACACAGCTTCTGATCGGGAATCACGATTTTCCATCGAACGTGTCAATGTCCCCCGAGTTGATCCATAAAATACGCGAGCTATATTTCAAACTCACTTAACCGGGCTGTCGCGTGTGACAACCTATTGAAAGGATTAAATTTCTTGAGCGAACCTTGTGGGAAGTCTTATTAAGTTACTACTTATTCGAATGCGACCGGTGCGATAAATCATGAACAAAGCCTTTGTGGTAATTACGCGATAGCGTGGTCGAACAGGTGTGAATGAAAATTATAGAGAAACAGCCTCGTACGTATTCCGCTCGGACACGTAAATATCATTTTCCGATATAAAGTTTCCTCGGACGACCAAGTTTTACGAAACTTTAGTTTCTCCAGCTAGGCGGCGTGGTGATAAACCTAACGTGGAAAGTAATACCAAGTCACGTACGATCTCCAAAAATAGTCCCACCCCAGGAAGTTGGTCTTGGAGACACGCACACAACCTTCGAAAGCAAATTCCAAACGGTCCGAGAACTGTATCTCGTTCGAGATCGATCGATCGATCGATCGATCGATGACCGTCCTTTGTAACCACGGAATTACAAAACTTGGAAAAAATGACCAATTACCCAAATGAACCTCGAACAACGAAATTCAAACGAACAAGCAATCAGACATATGCACCAGGCTGGGTGACACAATACGTGTAACGAGTTTACAGTTTACAGTTTGCAGTTTGCAGTTTGCAGTTTGCAAGATGTCGCGCAACATTACAAACGTGTCAGTCCATCGTTCGTGCGATTCGCCTCGAATTCACGGAGTTGTCGCCGCGTGTACGGGCTGATCTAGGCTGGCGAATTTATGCGTCGAACGAGACCGTATACACGCATCCTCTCTCCGTTTAAGGCACAGAATTCGAGAACGTACGAAACGCATAAATTGAGCGTCCCCCTAATTTCGCTCATGAATATTCCTTCGTTATATCAATTAAAATCGCCGCAACGCCTGAATATTTATCGCGGCCACATAAATTTATTAGAAACTGCATAATGAAGCCTGGGAAACGACGATCGGCCGCGGAAACTTCGTCTCCGTCTATCTCAACCTGCATTTACCATTATTACGCGTTACGAAAAAATCCTTTTGTGGCCTTACTTTTTTTCCAACCCGCTCGTATTTTAAAATGTCCACTTTTTCGCGGCTTATCGCGTGACACGTGCTCCGCTTTTTTATTTTTTTACCCCATTTTTTAAACGTAACTTCACCGCCCACGGATTAGATACTGGCTCGAGCTTCGCCTACCGCGTGTTCGAAAAATATCCAGCTTTGAAACTAAACCTAACGCTTGAATTAAAGATCGTGGCATTCTCTTAATGACAAATGACGCGCTACGATCCGTTTCAAAGGAAGTCTAGAACCTGGACGGACACATTGAATGGTGACACGTCGAAAAATCCTGATCACGTGTTACGTGGGAACGCCATAAATCACGCGGCAAAAGGTTCAACCAAGACCTCGATACAAATCGCTCCAGCCTTCGGAGACACGCCGTTACTCGTACCGAGAGATCCGAACGAAGCGCTCCTCCAAAGTATTTCAAAATAAGCGTTCGTGAAGAAAAATTAAAAAATACTCTGCAATCTCGGTCTCCGTTCGAAGGAATCCTGTTTGTATACGTGCCTGCGCGAGAAGCGTAACTCGTTAGATGCCTCCCCCACCAATAACCAACACCTAACTCAACCTCGACTAATTACGCAACTGTTCACCTGCACTACCTGTCACGACCAATTCTCCTTTTTTTTTCTGTTTTTTTCTTTTTTACCGTCTACCGAGTCTGGGAGAGCTGTGCCGAAGGAGAGCTACAACGAGCGTCTTATCTGCGCCGAAAGATCAGCGTGATATTTAATAATAGAACTTCTGACTGACAGCGAAAGCCTGCAATCGCTTTAACCCGTTCTACTTGAAGCAAAATTGCTAAACAGTCACGAGTCTAATTTCGGACGATACTCGTTCTACCGAGATGTGTCATTCGGTATAACGCAGTCCCTGCTGAGCTTTGGACAAAAAAAAAAGGTTACGAACAGGAGCTCGCACCCGCGAATTAAACCGCTCCGAAAACGAGTGCGATGCAAGGATGATTTCTCTTTGCAAAGTGGTCCCTGGAAAGTGGCAGGATAATCAGAGTTCCTCTAAACGATAGCGTGTCTAATTCCATGAAACACGTATTCCCCCGATTCCCTCTGAACGTACGCATCAAGGATCGGGTATAAAACGAATCGGAGAGGGAACGCGACTGCTCAAACGCAACCGGTGCGACAAGAATCGGTCCAAAGAAGCCAAGTTTCCGAATTAACGCGAATTCCACGAGCCAGATTCAGGAGAAACGTGACTAACTAAAGCGCGTGTTCTATGAAAAACCATCGCTCGTCCCTGACGTCATTATCGCGCTGTTGTCGCTAGAGTCTTTGTCATCGTTATCGTTGCACAACGAAGACCACCGAAGACGAGCACGCGCATAATCGCGCCGTCAAACAATGGAGAATCGTGCAGTCGTAGGTGGAATCGTCCTCTTTCTATTCGTCCGTCTGTCTCGCTCGCGACTACCTGTCGAGAAACGCGCGAAATTTTCAACTGGATCGCAACCACGAGAGGATGACCGCGAAAAAAGAAAACGAGAACCGAGGCAAACCATGGCTGGCTGGCTGGCCGTTGACGTTGACGAGGCGACGCTGTTTGACGCGAACAGCTTTGACAGCGATTTTGACGGCGACACGACGATGTCTTACCGGCGGACACGTGCTAGTTTAACGAACCGTTTATTGCTCGTCGCGTTCAACACTTTACGTGTAACAACGCCGATCAATAAATTCGTACGTTTCATCGACAAAATGTTATCCAGGGGCATTTCTGGTGGAAAACCTACACCAGAAACCGTCTACGCGATGAAAAGAGCTAGCACGATCGTACCACAATTTTATCGTCACTATCGATGGATTATTGATCCCGGATAATGTAGTGGAAGTATTTCTATTTAGAAAATATCTCGTAATTGATAGTTCTGTTTGACCGAGATCGAACGTGGGATTAATTTCCAAGATAGCGAGGAAAATAATAAAGCAGGCACGATGTGACATTGAGTTATCAGAAAATGAAACGTTTTGATATTCAAACGTTACATCAGAGCTCGGCCTTAATTGATAACAACGCGCGGAAACGGGAATGAAGACAGTCATTGTTTCAACACGGCATTGGGGAAAAAAAAAAGAGAATAAAACCGTTCACCATCCCACTTCCACTAGAAAATATGAAAACAGGTCCGCTCGTAATCATAGCGACGATAATCGTTAGCTTTGAACATAGAATCGAGCGTGATCAGCCGCGTGGAAAAGAGCGTTCGACGATTTCTGATAAGATTCCACTCCATCGTCGATACGTCACTCAGAGATAACGGTTACAAAATTAGTTTAGGAATAATCTACAACACGGTAATGGCAAACAAACTATTCCATTCCCGTGAATTCAATTATAGGAGATCGGTGTTCAGCGCCGCTCCTCTGAACCCTAGCCGGTATTTGGCGTCTTTTGTCTCGGAGACACCGATTTGTATCCCGAATTTACGAGCTCCGAGAGCTGAGCCAAGATGACTCGGACCGTTTGGTCGCTGTTGGTATAAATTCGAATCAAGAGAAAGACTAGGGGGAGTCGCCTGACTAACGGAAACTCAAAGATCTCGCCTATCGAAAATCTAAAATTGGCATCGATTATTCCAAATGTTCACGAAATCGTTTTTGAATCAAACTAGGAACCTATAAATTAGCTTTGACATCTGAGCTACCTGACTCCAACATAGTTTCATTCCATGTCTCACACCTCTAAACTTTTCAGATCGAGATACAAATCGCACGGTTCGTTCCTATCTGCCGAGAGCTTCTAAGCACAAAGATGATAATCTAAAAAGGTCCGACGATCCGTTCGACGGAGCGACGTCGATTCACGTGGTGGATTCGCGACGACTATGCAGGCTGCAGAGGGAGTCGGAGTTGGTAGAAGTTTAAATCGGGAATGGCGGGCCAGGAGGCCGTCATGCGGGAGGCGCGATGGTATTTTTATCGGGCTAAATATAGGTAAACCTCCTATACGGAACGCCATAGCAGCGTGGAGGAACCACAGAGGGTCGGCCCGTAACTACTCGTTAACCACGTACCCCGGGGTGTCCCGCGACCGCAAAAGAGCTTCCGCGAAAAAAAAAGAACCGACCGCCCCCGGGGCTTGATTAATTTTTAATCGAGGGACACGCGCGCGGTGTCGTGAATCTCGGCCGCGCTCTTTCACGCCGTCGACGCCTAACCGTTCATCGGATTTCCTTCAAACCCCTTCCATCTTGTTTGCTCGTTTTTCGATCGAGACACATTGACAAATTTCAACGACAGAAAGCGTAAAATATGTTTAATCTGGATTAAAATACCGTAACGAGACAGAGAAGAAAATCGTGCGAAAAGACAAGAGCGTTTCATTCATCGAGCAGCTCAAAACACTCGGTAATTAATAAAAATGAATCCTAAGGGAACAAAGGGTGACCGTGTCATTTGCACCACATTATCCACCCCCTAACGTTGGTGGTTCTCGTTCTTGTCGTTCGCGTTTCACCCCCGTGGTCGCGATTTTTGGAAACGTGATAGAGGCGATCGTAAACGGGCCATGCTGTGTAATCGCACCACCATAGGGTGGTAACCCGCGACCGCAGAAGAGCTTCCACAAAGGGTGAACGTGTAATTCGAGCCTCGATTCGAGCGACGCGTGCCCACGTGGCGCCACGCATCCATTGAAACTGCAATTTTTCTTTGTCCCTTCTCGTTTCCTATTTTTTTTTATTTTCTTTTTTTTCATTTCGTTTCGTTGCGTATACGTGAGTATTTTATTTTCTTTTTATCATTATTTCTTTTTTTTTTTTTTTTTTTTTTTTTTTTTTTTTTTTTTTTTTT
>SMSQ01020850.1:44119-78628 GCA_019453375.1 Ctenoplectra terminalis
TTTTTTTTTTTTTTTTTTTTTTTTTTTTTTTTTTTTTTTGTTTCTCGTTCGTTTGTGCGGACATTTTATTTTGCAGCTGGTTCGCGGCGATATTGACACCAGTGTTCACGATAAAAATTGATCGACACCGTGTCCACTTCTGCCGATGATTGATAGCTAGGTGCCTCGCGTTTGTTTTTTACTTTTTATTCCGTATACGTTGATTCTTCAACTTAAAACGGTCGGTGCATTTCATTAACTCGATGTCGTCGCAAAGTAGAAATGCATCGGACTAAAGACGGTATACAGAAGTATTCGCTTAAGCAATTTTGCAATTACCACCAACGGTGTATTTGCGTAGGCGCGTTTATTGTAGAAAACGCCAAGAAAGAGGCACTTTCCCTGTCAAAGGCGGGGTGGCCAGGTGTTTCCCGTGTAGTGACAGCGCTATCGTGTCGCGGTGAGCCAGGTTAATCGGCTGACAAAAGGTTATGTCACTCCGCGTTGCCTGCAGGCACGCAGGCACACGCGTGACTTCCTGGTTACGTGGTTAGCTGCACGCTCTCGTTGCTGGTCGATCGACATTGCAAACTTTGGAATATCTTATAAAATGAACGACTTCTATGATCCAACTTCGAATCGTTGGACTTTCCCAAAATCATACCGACCCAGAATAATGTAATCGCAAAATATACGCCTCGGAGAATCCGGTGGAAATTCCACGTTTAGAAATTGCGATATCGGTAGAAAGTTCACGCACGGACGACTAGATCCGAAGGCTGACAAACCAGACTCCTTTAGCGGTTTAATCCACGGCAGCGTGTGTAAGTTGCCGCGAAACTACGCGTAACTTTTGTCGAACTTCTCTGTTCCGCTGCGGGGGCGAGCGTCTAGAATTAAGGGCGTAGACGCCGATGATACAACGGGAAAGGTTCTGTATTCGATATCACTGCGACAAGATCGGTCGCGTTTTTCTTTTAAAAAAAGTGCAACGAGTCCAAAATCGTCTGGATAATCGTCGCACAATTTTCGACGCTCATTCGCGATTACACCTGTTCCCGTGGAAGCTTGTTGCCGAGATTGAAAAGGAGAAGAACGATACCGATGCTGAAAGTATCTTGACTTTCGATCGCGTTGACGAGTATCTGGCGAGGCACTTTCAAAAGTAAAAGTCGCTGATTTCTGCTCGAATTTCTACTCTCGAACGCGATGCTTCAAATTTATTATCGATGCCTTTGTTCGGTTTCTTTTTTTTTTTTTTTTTTTTTCTTCTTCTTTTTACAAGGAAAGAGAAATCCCTGACCCGACGGCTGCACTTATCGGAAACTCTTTACAACGTTTCGACAAATAGCACAGCGTCTCGTCATCGAGTTTCCGGTTATTTTGCGGTCAGCGATACGTACAACTTAAAAACAATAGAACCTTCGTATCGTCCAGCAAACATAGAAAAGATAACTAATACAAAATTATTCGCGTATTTTAAAATCGTCGACGAAACGATGTAAGAAGCATTAAATCTGCACGAGTCACGTAGCTCACGACCGAGGACTCAATCTCTGAACGTTGTCAAGCAACGTAACCGCTTGTTTTTCGCTAGAAAACGCGCAGAAAATCGTGGCCTGGTCGCGAAACCAAATACGGAACTGGGTTAGCCGAGTGTCTCGCCATTCTTGGTTCTCTTGGGTCCTCGAAGCTCGCGCAGACCTCCACCTCTCCAATTACTCGCATTGCCTGCTTCGTAGGTCGAATATGAAATACAATAAAAATCTGATATAGGGGACCGTGGGCGTTGATAGCGCGAGAGGCGCGCCGATTCGCTCCACTTTTCGTCGCTCGAGAATCGAACGTCTTCGCGCTTGGCCGCGATTCCAGGAGAAATCGTTGCTGCCAGAGAACGAATCTAGACTGACGCGATTACTCTTGCGTTGCTCCAATGTATACTTTAGGAATGAAAATATTTATCCCAGATTTATTACGCGACTCTTACCTAATTATCATGGTATTACATTTTAAGGTGCAAGTCTGACACCATTTTAGAGAACTTTTGCTCTACTTTGATTCTTAAAGCTCGCAACACGACCTGGTTACGTCCCGAACGAGCGAACGGACTCGCCTAGCACGAGCCAGCGTTCCTTCTCTTCCTCGAAGCAACGACGTAAAAACGCGGCCTTGCCAGGCACGCGGTACATGCGAACTCGCCCATCTGAGCAGGCTGATTCATTCCAAGGCGCTAGAACAGCTTGGTCGCGACGAAGACGACGAACGAGAGAGGGAGGAAGGCGCGGAAAAAACGCAAGCCAGCGACAAGGTGGAATCAAGAGGAACGCACAGCGTTGAAACATCGTGGACGGAAAAACGCGACACGTTCGAGTAAAAAGCGGCTGTGCGGAGATTACGAAAGGAAGAAAAAAAAAGAAAAAAAAGAAAAAAAAGAAAAAAAAGAACGGCTGCGGTGGAAGGAGCAACCGATAAGTCGGGACAAAAAGTTGGGGAACAAGAGGAAGGAAAGCCAAAAGGAAAAAAAGAAAGATAGAAAGCAAAAGAAAGAGGGAAGGGATCGACGCGTATCGGTGTTCTGAATTCTCCCAGAAGTCTGGTACGTCGAAGCCAACGTGTCCCACGTGGGTTCCAGGGAACGGTGAACCGAACAGGAAGGCGCGTTGCTGCTCCGTAGCTATTGCTACTGTACCACAGGACGACGAACTCGTTCCTGCTATGGCAATGGAAACAGTGGCGTTGCTACCGCTTCGTCCTTCGTCGACGAGTCGCGACTGCGCCGTTATAACTGCGGCTTGCGGTCGGAAACACGTGGGAACCTGCGGGAGAGGAGCCCCTTCCTTTCGACTGTATTGGCGTGTTCGTGGGCTTCCTAGTGTGAGACCAACGAACGGAGCTAGCGATAGTTGCTTTCACGCCAGCTTTCGAACAATTTCAACACTTTTTGCTCGCTGTGGAAGAATTTGGAACGTTTGTGCGAGTCTCGGCAGGCATGATTTCAGAAGTCAGCGAAATGTCTGATGTACTATTTTTTAGTACGATTCATTTTTTACCAGATACTCTGATCAAAGTTTTCCGTAACCTTCTGCTCTTTGCGGACAAGCTTTGGAAATTAAAGGTTTGTCAATTCTCAGGACCAATTAACGCGTAACGGTACTCGAGACAATTAGAAAATTAATTTGTACACGAAATTTGTTATACCCATCGCTAGCACAAGCCAACCGTGAGACGACGTTGTGTGCGCAACGTCCCGTGGGAATCCATACCCGACCACACCAAGTGCGACACAAAAGCGATCCTCCCGCCTGCACAAGGCTGCCCTATGAATCCCTTCCGTGTTTTTCCACCCAAGACCACGCTGTTCCTGATTCTACGAGGAATCGGAGAAATCCTGGCCCGCTACTCGACATATGGCGTCGACAGAAGTGTTGCTCGATTTAGAAAGCCACTCGATTCTAGACCTTTTTTTTCCACCGTTTCGAGTGGCTGACTTGCTAAAGCAGCTCTACGATGGTTCAAAATTTTTTTCTACGAAACTTAGTTTCGTTCGTTGGAATTTCATAATTTCAAAGTTCCAAGAAAAACGAAGGAACCATGAACGAGAACGGAATTTTAGAAAGACTCTCGAGATACTGTTTGACTTGCGAAATCACGCAAACTTTTATCATTACAGAGGAGTGAAAGTTTTTTGTTCTTACAACACTTTGATCGTGTATTAAGAAAGAACAGCCCAAGAATTAGAAAAGCAAACTCGAAAGGCACGAAATGAAGACGTAGGAGTCCCTGTGTTGCTCCATCGCGATCTCAAGCACGTTAGCGGGATTAGTCCTCGGTAGGTGATCACAGCAAGACGCAACGAAACGATCCACAGGCCGCATGGACCACTTGAAACTGGTTCCTAAAATGGTCCAAAGGTGTTCCACGCGTGAGACCGTACAATCGAAGACAAAACGTCTCGCGGAAGCACACCGGCTCGATTCTCCAGGGATCCCCACCTCGATTCCTTACCACGTGACTGGGTTACGGTAGCGTGTTCTACGTTGCTCGTGATCATTTCGCGGATAAAAGAGGCCGAATAAATCCGGATTAAGTCGCGAACCATGCACCCTTGTGACGAGGATCTGGTCACTATTTAGGGGTCTTGGCACGTGGAATAATATTAACCGAGTCATTACGTTTTTTTCTTCTCTTTCGACGAGCATTAATCGTGCTGTCCCCACTCTTTCTTCCAATCTATTCAAAAAATATGCCATATTCCGAAGGAATATCACATTCCGTTTCAGGACAGGAAGATATCGTCCGTCCAGCGATGCAACATCGAACATCGAACATCGAACATCGAACATCGAACATCGATCGAAATTTAAATTTCTCTACTATCGGAGACCGACGCTCGTTCGATATTCTTGTTTCGACGATACGTGTACGCGATACAAATAGGAGGAGCGTTGTACTTTTTTTTTATAAATAAAAAAGTTAACTGAAAGTTGTTGATTTAAAGGGACGTAGACGTCTTTCATCGAGGAAAGAATAAAAATTTTCAGAAAGGTATTTCGACGTGGCTTTTCGAAGTTTCCTGTGGCTCGAAGGGTTCATTCGAGAACTGCTTGTCGACGAGCCACGCGACGTACCTTTCAAGGTGAACGGGATTCGTCTTTCGAAAAAAAAACCTCAGGGAATAAAGTGGTGGTGCTCTTTCTCCTTCTCTCTTTCCCACTCTTCCTTGTGCATATTCCGAGGGCAGTTGGCGTGCACGTACGTATCGCCTCGAAACGCGGAAAAATCTGAACGTAACTGAAAACTTTCGTTCGTCCAAGATATATCTCGTTATCGAAGAGCTACAAAGAACACCAAGGAAACCGAGAAGAATTCCGTTTTTCTTTCCCACGAAACCTCACACCTTCGACAGATCTATGCGACATCTCGAACTCCAAGAAGATGGAAGAATCGGCAGAAACAACGGTCGGTTTCCGAAAACAAAGCGGAAGCCTGGCAGCGACCATAACCTTCCTCATCGCTGGTCCACGTCGGAGAGAAGAAACGTCACCGGCGCGGCTAGCAGTCTGAATGCGGTGGGCAAAAAAAGGGCACGGCGTCGTTCGAAGTTCGCCGAAGGAACTGGAAACCGGACCTAACGTTAGGCGGCCGGTCGGCCGAGGGGCCAGTGTGGAACTGGTCGAGCGACATTTCCCGCGTCTCGCAAGGTGCCGACAATTTCTCCAGGATTCCGCTTTCCTCCTGGCGCACAGCTTCTCGCTCGAGTTCGATCAACTTCTCTCGATACACCAGGTTCGAAAGTTGAACGCGTAGCCGCGGCGCGCGCGCGCAGAGTTCCCTCGCGGAGCCACGGACGAGGACGCGCGCGGCCTACGGAGGGACCACGAAGAAAGAGGAGGCGAGGGGAGCGGAGTGAATCCAAGAGAGGAAGGAGTTAGCTCGAGGTAAGATGCCTGCCTCTGGCTGGGGGGTTGAGAGGCAAGAGCGCAGGAAGGGAGGCAGCAAAGTTGGAGGCGGTGGGGGAGGAGGACGAGGTGAAGGAGAAGAAGAGGTAGAGGGCACAGAGGAGGGAACGCGAGGAGGAGAAGGAGAGAGAAGAGAGGGAGGTTTCGAGGAGGCGGCCTTGAGAACGCGGAGAGAGCAGAGCGCGAGTCTACGAAGAAGAAGACGACAACGACGTCGAAGGAGAAGAGAGAAAGAGAGACGGAGGGAATAAGAGAGAGGAAGAGAGGAGAGACCAGCCGAGCCAACTCCAACGCCAACGAACTGCTTCACTGGCAAATCACTCGCGGTTCTCATCCCAGCGTTCGATTCTTCATCCGTGAATTAATGAACCGAGGACACGTAGGAGCGCCGCTCTCCGGAGGCGCGGCGCACCGTGCTCCGAACCAGTCCTACGAGCCACGGACAACCTCGAAACCAGTGGCCCGATCCTGCGTCGATCGATCACGGACCGAAAGATCGATCATTGGGACGCGAAATTCGAAAATTTGTCCCGTTCGATCAAGAGGTCTTGATAGCGGGTGATTTGACGCGCGTACGGAGCAGCACGCGCCGGAGGTGCGAGCCATTATGCAACTACGATGATGTAAGGATCGCGACGCAAAACTCGGGATCCAGTGGCGTGCGTCTCTCTTTTTCTCTGGTCCCACGGAATCAAACAGGAACCGAACCAACCAAAGATCCACGAACCATTCCCTGGATATCTGAGATGATCTAGAGTCAACGGTACACGACCGAGGAGATACTAAATTTAAAGCGGGCAATCATATTTGGAAGGCGACCTTGTCGCGTTGATCGAACCAAAGCGAAACTTGCCTAGTTGTCCTGAATAATTTGGCAACAATTGCACCTGCGAAGAAAGAGATTGAAATCTGGATTCTGGCAAGCCGAACCAGTCGGTGTTCTTAGATTGGAAGACTCCTTTAAAAGATCGCTGGATGAAATTTCGTAAGCGTCGCGTTTTTAAAGATACTTTCTTTTCAATACGGCCGATTACGTTCGAACGACGAAGGAGGCAACGTGCATCGGCGTCCACGACTGATTGCGAGATCAGCAAAACATCGTTTTATGTAACGAATAGGAAATATTTCAAAGAATACATTTCCTTCGATTACGCGAGTCTTAATGAACCATTATTTACAGTAATGCTCCAGGTAGCTTCTAATGGGTTACCGGAACTGATAATTGGCGACTGAAAAGAAGCGGACAGTCTTCGGAACCTCAGAATTACTCGAAAGGATGAAACGTTAAGAGTACAAAAAATATCGTGCTCGTTATCGATCTCCAACGTTCCCATATTCGACCCGCTAGATCGAGTACAGAGACGCAAGGCCGTCCTCCTGTCGATATTCGAGCTATTGTCCGGCAAAATTGCTCGAAGGAACGGTGAAAAATCCATGAACAGGTGAGGTTGAGAACCATTGGTTCGTGAGTGTGCGCGGCACAGGTAGGTCGGTTGAACCCACGGCTCTCTACGGAATATACAGACACTTGGCGAGATTCGCGAGGTCACGTGCTGCATTTGGACAGGCAGCGCTAATTTCATTATTTATAGCTGAAGCTTTCGATTTGCCGATCGGCCATTATTCCCCGTGCAACGGCATCGGTAGCCCGCTGCTGGTCCGGTGGAAGCCGGCCTAGCCGGAGGATCTCGTTTTCAACCTCTCTAGAACGAATTCGAAGCGCATCGGCTGAAATAGACGACCGCGATAAAAATAAAATGCCCGAATCCACGAGGAAGCAACAGCTCGCGTTAAAATAATCGTAAACTTTCAATTTCGCCGGCTAGACTCTGGCCAGCCGCGAAGAATCGAAAATTTTCCGCGCTCTCCGAGGATTCGAGGAAACGAACCATTCAACGTCGAATAGAATCGAAAAGGTTACGAACGCGCGTTAAATCTAGCATAGAATTGTGAATTGAACGCCGTACAGGTGATATTTCATACGAGAATCGCCCAAGTTTCTTCTTATCGTTGTTTTCAAGAGCAGCAGGTGCGCCCGAGCTAAACGTTGGCACTATATTTTTGTACTTTTTCGAATTAGCGTCGAGAAGGAACACTGGTTCTGTTCCAGAGTTGTTGAATTATTAGAGTTCATGATCGATTGTTTGGGATTCCTATCAAACACTGGGGGGAGTCGAATTGACCGAGATATCGAACAGCAAAGCGAGTGGGCTGTTCGTCGTTTATCAGACCGCGAAGATCCTTATCGTCGAAACCAGCTGTTAACACCTCGAACACGCCACAGTGTCTGCAACTTTTCGAGTGGATACACAACACAGAGAATCCACTTTCAATTAAGAACGACGTTCACCGATCGGTAATCTGGTAAACGATGCTCTGTACGAAGGAACGAACGAGAGAACGGAGAGAATCGGACCAATTATCTTCGAATCTCCACTAGTTTCGCGTCGAGGCGCGATAACCGAGCTATGAAATTGTTATCGCTTAGATCCGCGGGAAAGATAATCGATTTCGGTCTGTCATCGAGCTTCTCAACTCGATTTTGTACACCGTCTTTTGTTTCGGACGAGAACATTTTTTTCTTTCGCCAGGTGTTTTTTACACAGAGGACAGATCGATCCAAGCTCTATGATCCATCGGCTGACTACTAAGTAGTTTTCCAATACTTTTGAAACACAGCTTGTTCAATTTGCTTGTCCCTTGCGACTCGATTAAATTCTATTGTCCTTCATCGATGTATTTAAAAGAAGCGAACGTGCAGCTAATTGTTCCGAAATTAATCGTATTAGGGAAGAACGCTGAAGATGGGTTATAGAAAATCGTGATTGAAACGGTCTAACGACGTGGACCGACATTTGCCGAGTTGCACCTGTCCAGTCGAACACCTGTATCGACGTTCCTAGGTAAACCGTGACTCAGGGAGGCCTTCCTCGTGCTCATTGTCACCTTTGTCAGCTTCTTGCGTTCACGTTCACCCCCTCCGTACAGGTTCCGTATGCCTCGGTTCTCTGTTCCGGTAACCGGCGTCTGGAAGCTGAACCGGGGAGCTCGGACACGTATACCTGAACCGGGATTAGGTTTATCTGCTTCCTGGGTCGGCTCCTCGGCTTTGAAAGTAATTGGAAGGGACGGAAGACGCTACCGCGTGAATGATTGAGTGTGGCGGGGTTAATCGAGTGCGTGGAAAAGCTTGATGTATTTGATAGCCGGCCTGTCGTGAACGCGGAGGGGCAAGCGCCGAGAATTAGATCGGATCTGATCCTTCGCGGTCTGATAAACTTTGCTCGTTTTGGGACAGCTGATCTGATTTAATAATTCTTGAGAAATTAGGCGAGCGCGTCTGTATTCTTCTGCTCCAAATCGAAACGAGGACGCGTATAAGACGTATATATATATGTATGCATAGATATATATTTTTAATGGCACATTTAGAAGAGCCTTGCATCGATCAATCGGACCAACTAAATTGTCTCGTTTATCGATAGGAGGGTATTTGGATTTCTCAGAGTGTTTCACGTACACGCACGTGCATTCCACTTTTCAGGCTTGCCTTGAACCTGCCTGGCTGCACGAACAGTTTCACGTGAAACTGGAACCGACCGACGATACGGCTTGATACGCTACCTGCACACGGCTTTATGCACTCGGCTCGGTTATCTCCTCGCGTGCCTCGCCGGTGAAACGAACCTTTCCTCTTTCTACGCTCTTCCCCTTCGTCATCCACCGATTCGTACCGGTGATTTACTCGAACCGCGATGCTGTTGCCCGCGAACCACGAAAACCTCGATAGTCGATCGTTTAATCCTTCGCGAACTATTTTGGAGCACGAGTTGAGGTCTGATTGATAGCAGAGACGCGAGAAGCACTTATGCAAAGAATTCAGGTTTTCCATTCAAATTTAACATCGCGATGCATACCTTGGAACGATAAAAAATAACAAGCCTACAGTTTGAACGTACGCTCTGTGACGTGGCAATTTTTAATCGCAAATTTTGCGTTGGACTATTTTTTTTTTTTTTTTCTTTTTGTTCTTTAGCATAATAAAAGAGGCATACAGAAATTCGCAACGAGCCAAGGTGCCGATTCGGTTTGTCGCAAAACGATCAAGGTCCTTCTTATCCACCGAGAGGCAGCGATAAGATAAGCCCAACGACGACGTTCGAGTTCCGATCGCGCTCGTAACTCTCCGTCCGCCATCTCCCTATCGTTAGTTCCCCTACTTTCGTCATTTTCTGGTGCAATTTGTTTACAACAAAATAAAACTCTGGTAACTATCCTATTCCCTGGAATCTTACGAAACACCTTCCTGGTTCGCGATCTATCGACAAGAATCGAACGCTTGGATGGAAAGACGTAAAAGAAGAACCGTTCCACGACATCTAACTTGATTCGCCTTATCAATTATTATAAGGAAATGAAAAAGCAAGAAAGAGCGACCCGAGATCGTTCAGGACTCGAGATCCGAGCAGGGACGAAAATGGTCGCGGTTGTTGAACGAAGTGGCTCGACGATTCGTGCGAATGTAGCAGCGTGGAACGCTTATGTTAATGAGCTCTTGCGATTACCAGACAGGGCCAGCGAACAGGGAGATGATGTCGAGCCGATAGAGACGTCCAGACCGGATACAAGGAAGGTCGAAGGAGAAGAACCGGATAATCGTCACCGTAGTAGCTACGCACCGGGTTCTGGCTATCGGTTCTGTCGACCCTCAACTCCAGTCTGGTGTTCTCCAGACGAGGAAGGAAGTCGCGTTTTGCGCGTACACCTGCTCAAAGGGGCACCTCCCACCTGCGGGCCACCTGAACTTGCGGATAGAACCACGTCCCGGACACTTTCTGGGCACCTGACTCGCAAACATGCTCGCTTGTCCACGATAATTGGCCGATGCACGATCGATCCAGCTACTTTGGAATTCATCGCTGCTCCGATTATTGTTCTGGCGAAAGTTTGCTCGACTGTTGCCTCGAAATAGCTCGAGCGCGTGTGACTAAAATGTCGAAACGGTTCGGGCATTGTACGCGCACCAAACTGCCGCAGAGATATAGCGGATTTGATTCGGATATTGGTTAAATTCTTAACACGAAAAGCAGTGTTCCGTGAAGATGGAACAGGTGAGACGGTGGTCGAGGCACGATCGTCGACGAGATTGGATTAACAGGCATTTCGGTGTTCTCAGCGAGCGTATTTACTCGCGTCTAGATTTCGAGACACGTTCGACCACGCAACGGTCACCAGGAAGATCCTGGTCGAGCTATGATAACGGATTCTCCGAATATACTGTTACTACGCCTGAGAGAGCGCACCAGCGAGAGACTGCCGAACGAACCATAAAAGAATCGTCCGAAGAAAGACTCGAGCGACCAAGTGCTTCAAACTGTTTCGAATTAACCATGCAAAAATTTGATAACCAAAATTCTACAAAATATACAACATCCTTTTTCTCTAACTTTTCCACTTTTACAGTTTTATAAGAAACGTACTCGAAGGCATCTCGCGTCCTTCGAATTCGCAGATCACAGTTGCCAGACAGCGAGCAAACGTTGCGTTTGACACGGAATTTTCTTCACCCACGCGATACACCCTTTTTCAGGAAGATCGCGTGACCGTTTCTCGAAAGAAAGCACCAATACACCGCGGAAACCTCTTCGTCGATCGGGCAAACGTTGTTTCGCGTGACAAAAAATTATTACGGTCGATGTAACGGCCGATTATTTATTTATATCGCACGCTTGGCCCCCCTAATCGCGGCAGGATTGATTCCCTTCCGGTGTGCTCGGTAACGTAGTCGAACATAAGAGAGCCGTCGTGGTCGTGTCGAACAAAAATTCATCATAGGCCACGATCTTCGCTCCGGTTTGATTCAGACTCGATGAAAAAATTGGAAAAAATTTGTCGAGGATAAATTGAAGAATTACGCGAACCTCGCGAACGAGAAGAGAAACTTTGCACGCAATGAAAAAATAGGAGACTGCACGCGGAACTCTCCAGATTTGCATAAGCAGCCAATCAAAGTTCAACTCTACGCGCATTAATAAGAAATCTATCGATGGTCGATTGGCGAAGCTACAAAACCTACAACTTAATTCCTGCCTAAGATCCTATAAACGTTTCGTTCCTCCGTCACGGTCCCTACTCACGATTAGAACTTTGCTCCGATACGTGACCGACCGATTAACCGATAATCGATCGAAAGAAGAAGCCATAAAAAAGATGTCATCGTTTACCTGAAGTAGTGCGATCCAAAAGGCGAGCAGTAAAAAGGGTCGTTGTGCATGTGCGGCTGTCCGGGTACTCCAGGTCCTTGAGGATGAGGATGCGGCCCCATCGGGCCGGTAGGTCCTGGACCGCACATCCCAGGCGCACCTTGGGGTTGCATGCCAGCCGGGCCCATCATACCGGCGGCAGGACCCATGGGATGCGGTCCAGGATGATGCGGCGAACCAACCATGTGAGGGCCGGGATGGTGAGGATGGGGCGAGGGTCCGCTGCCACCCATGTGGGGGTGAGGGGCATGAGGTGACCCGCTCATCATTCCGTGTGGCGGCATAGGGTGAGGACTAGGAGAAGCTCCGTTCAAATGGGGTCCACCGGTGACACCGGCGTGCGGCGTTGGCGGACCCCCATGGGTCGGCGTGGTAGCCGGCTGGGGAGGCGGTAAACTAGGCGGTCCAGTGGCCGCTAGCGGCGGCAGCGGGCCATTCGCCATGTTGTTAAGCTGGGTGAGCGAGGCCGCCGCCGACGCCATAGCCTGCAAGGGATTCGTGGCGCCGCTCGTCGCGCTGACGCCTCGGCCGGTGTTGGCGATGCTCTGGCTAGTGTTGTTGTTGCCGACTATATTACCGGTGTTCAGGCCGCTGTTCCCGTTGCTGTTGCCGTTGCTAACGGCGCCAGTGGTGCTGTTGGCGTTGCTCACACCGCCGCCGAGCGATTGCAAAGAGGGTGGCAGCGGTGGCGAGCCGGCGGGGGGCGCTGCCGGGCCCCCGAGGCACCGGCCCGACGGACCGGAGGCGGTTACGCTGCTGGGCGCTACCGGCACGCCGGCGTGCAGTGGTATTCCACCTGGGGGGCGCTGTGCCACCCTCACCGGCATCACTCCCCCCTCCACGACGCTCTTCACCCTCTCCTCGAACTCCCGCCGGTTTGATGACTAGGGTACGAGCGCGGGAATCTCTTTCCCTTACCGTCCGATCTTCGATCTCTTCTCCTTCGAGGATATCCCTCGCCAACAGTTCGATCCGATGGTTCCCAATTTTTATAGGTGTCTACGATGTTTTCGTAGTTACGAACGTACTCTTCTATCTAATCGTCGTCGAACGATCTCGGTACGATCTCAACGCGGACTCGCGACCAACGAACGAACGGTTCGCGCTCGGTCGGCAAAGGTTGGATCCCACTTAGAAGCTCATCGATCACGGTGAGTAATCACTGCACTTCACGGTATAATTTCCCAGCGTAAACTCGAGCAACCACGTGCCCCTTGTACACGCGTGTCGGACGGAAGGGACGGGACCTCGTGCGTCGAGCGTTTCAAGTTTCTCGATACCCTCGCGATATGGTTGTACGTTTTGCGCGGGACACCGAATCAACATTCCACGAGAACCAGTTCACCGCCTCTCAACGCCAGCGTCCTATCCCGGTTTCACTGGCGAAAAATACGATTTTCCGATGCAACGTTTCGATTTTGATTCCGAATCGAGGAACAGAGCGAGTGCCACCTGTTCGCGTCTGTCGCACCACCAAAGTATCCAACAACTTGACGACTCGAAACACCAACTTGGGAATAATATTTCCGATCGAAACACCAACGATCCCCGAAGTCACGATGCACTTGATGTACGAAACGAGAAATCACCGGCACACTCTATACTCCATCTATCGAGGAATCACACACTCGGCTAGCCTGTTTATCTCTCACACGCTACGGAAAACACGACCGTACGGTCACCGTTTCACTCGACTAGCTATCTATGGACGAGCGTACCAGAGCAGTTAGTGGCAGCAGCCAGCGAGGCATCCGCGGGGGCACGTGGCCGTCACGTCGTCGGCGTCGCGGTGCGCACCTACGTCGCGGACCAGCACTCCTCGTCTCCCGCCCATCCTGCCGCCTTTCTTCTCCTCCTTCTGCCAATACTCGCCGCCAACTCCCGCGGGAACTTTTAACATCCCGTAAGCGGACTTAGTCGCCGCTAGGCGACCCAAACACCAAGCCCGCGCGACCACGCTGCTTTCCGACTGGCTGGCCGCGTTTCGGCATAGTCCGCGACGCTTTCAGCTCGAATCTGCTCGCTCTATCGTCGCGGACGCGGCTGCTTCCGCGACATAGGCTCCAACTCTCTCGATCCCTCGAATCGACTCCGAAGCCGATTCTCGTCCAACTCTATCCGACTCCGATCCCTCGACTATTCCAATGCGGACGAACAAAGAGAGAGAGAGAGAACAAGAGAGAGAGAGAGAACTTGAATTTGAGAAAAACAGAGAGAAACGCGGCTCGATCGACCACCGAACTACCGCCAGACTATCACTGAACACTCGAGTCACCTTGCGCGCGATCGACACCAAAGAAACAGACGGAGAAAGAGGCAGACGGACAGGAGAGAGGGAAAGAGAGGAACGGAGAGAGAGAACGCGGACGCGGGACAACGCACGCTGCGTGTCACGAAGCAACCAGCGGTACTATCCGCGAACAGCTGTACACTCGACGAGAGCAATCGCGTTACTGCGGAGCGGCAGGCGTGGAGGCGCTGCGGTCGCACTCGAGCTTTCGAGGACAGAATGGCACGCTGGAGGGGTACAGCCACGCGAGGACACCGGGTGGGGATATAGCTGAACCGAAGCCACGGCGAAAGGAACGTCGGAAGGGAGCAGGCTCACGCACGGACGAAAAGGTGGGGAGCCACGTGAGCGCCCGATGCGATGCCCGGTGTCCACGCAACCGACGTGTAGGACTTGCGTTGCCTTGCCTCGCATCGCTGTACAGTGCCACCCCTGCTGCTCCCAGAGAGCCCTTTGCTTTTTTATTTTTTTCATTTTTTGCTTCTTCGACCGTTTTTATAAATTTTCCACCGGATGGCTTCGATCGGTCGAAAAAAGCGCGAGGAGGACTTGGATGCAACAAAAATGCAAGACGATCGTGTAATCATTTTATCGAAGGAACAATGAAACTTTGAAAAAAGTTTCTTCGACGCGGTCGTAAAATTCTATTTTGCAAACGATTGGCCGGTCAACGGGAAGCCGTATCTTTGTCAAAGTCCACCGAAAGGTAGTTTCGGTTTCCGTACGATCTAAATCGCCGGTGGTCCCGAGAAACCGACGCAGGATTGATTCCTCTAAGATCACAGAAGCCCAGAAATCCGATTTATCGTGTTCGGGGTCAAGTTGAACGCATTTGTACGGCGTGATGAAGAAGAATGATCTTCCACCTTGACGCCCGGCGCGTGCGAAAACGACCATCGCTGAAGCACCGTTGCACGGACGTGGCTTCCCTCCCTTTTTTTTTTCTATACCTTCCCAAATGTTTTAAGAAAAAGAAAAAAAATAATAAAATAAAATTCCTTCCTCGTACGTTTATACCGCAATTATTTCAGAACTCTTCGACGATAAATTCGAGCTCTCCAGGATGGACAAAGAGACTCGCAGGCTTTCCACGAGCTATTCGTTTTTTGTAAATCTAGTTTCGAAAAGACTGCTACAACTTAATAACTGGATTACGGCAGAAGTAATTTAGGATTAAAAAGTAATCGACCCCGTATCGTACCGTCCGGTAAGGAAATATCCTATGCTCTTGCGAATTGCCATGCAACGCGGAGCAGATTAACAGAGTGAAGAAAAATGGGCACGAGGAAAAAATGGGTAGATTCTTCGCGAAGTATTCAACCAGGTCGAAGAAGAACCTTAATCCCGTTTCTTTTAACATATTTGTCTATTGGCGTAAAAAATGTGTTGGAAACGTTTAATCCCTGCCTTCTATTTTCGTCTGCGAAGGGTTCGACCGACCGACCCACCCCTCGCCCCTGCGACCAAAAAGCATATCTAAAATCCTTTCGATCGACCCGGAGAGTCTACTCCAGATAGTCGAAAACGCGTGGAACAGGTTCGAAACGGTACAAAGCTAATAACGAGGCCCTAACCGCGGCCTAAGGAGTAGGACAGAGACTCAGGTAACTCGGTACTTGCCACGCAGGTAGAGTTTGAGACAAGAGGTATCATTGTCCGAGTGCCAGGAGGCCGCAAGGCGACCGTTTACAAAGCGTTGGAAATTCCAGGTACCCTCTACCGTTTAACGGAAAATAACAAAGTTTTCCCTGACCCTCTTCCTCTTCCACACCCGCAGTTATTGAGAACCCGACCGTACGTCTTGCGCTTCCTCCCCCGCAAGTAATACAGTTTCTCGAGAAAATTAACGATTCGTTTCATTTTTCTTTTACCTTCCCCGCCAGCTACGCTTGGCCAATTTGACCTATATTCCGAACGGTGACAAATTTTCTGGAAAACGCTACCGGGCTGGTTCTCGCTTTTCCTCTTTCCAAAGCGCAAAGTTTCGGCGTACGTCTATTAATTCCTGGAACACCGTTAGCAAGGCAACATTCCGTAGAAAAATTTCCAGGTGTAGCTACGATAAAATATTCGTCGAACCAAACCTAGAACAGTCGCGCTTGCGTTCGGACTGCATTCTTTACAGACTTCCAATGAAATTTTCTATACGTGGGTGGTGCGTTTCTGGTCTACGCGTCGTGGCACGACCTTCTGGCATCGGGCAGATCGGTAGGGAGGGGAACAGAGAGTTAGGTCCTCGGATAGACTACCAAGAATTCCCCGGGACCATTAATCTGTTCTCTGCGACACTCCGAACCCCGTTTCTCTCCCCCTTTTTCCGTCAACCAGCCCTCCTTTCGGCCAGGTAAGCGTGGCCGAAGCCCGAACCGATTCGAGCCATTGTCCGAGACGTTGGTGAAACGAGCCAGGTTGTTGCACCGATCAGAAACCACTATCGCGACCGGAAGCGGCCGCGATCTTCGAGCAAGGGGGGCTAATTGCCACGGGGGATGCGCCGATTGTCGCGAGCTGACCGAGGAACGGGTTATTGGCGAGGCAGATTTTTCCGTTTCGACGGTAGAAGGCGTATTTTTATTTATTAATTTTTTTTCTATCTTGCTTCTTTCCTCTTGCCCCGTGGAAGGTAGAGCTGTACGAGCGATGGTATGTTTAGGATTATTCGGGGTAAAGGATGAGCTTATTTTATTGCCAGTACTTAAAGGGGCCCGAATTACGACCGGAACGATTTAATTTAAAAAAAAGTTCAGAAAATAGGCGATTCTTTTCATAAATTGTAAGACTCGGGGGGGAATCGTGGTTCTAGTCACCCAGTAGCCTAGAAAAATTCCTCGTACACGGAGTCGGCAAGATGACCCACGCGAGGAACGTGAGTTTCCATGCGGCAGGTACACGCTGGCAGTGGCGGTCCGGCGAGGAATCATCAGGTGACTCGTCGAAAGTTCGTCAGAGAGGCCGGAGGGTCGACGAGCAAGGCAGGCAGGCAGGCGAGCAGGCAGGCGAGCAGACCGACGGGCGTCGCGCAAGAAGGAACAATTAGAGGCCAAATAAAGACGAAGAAGCGAGTCACAGTCGAGCGGGTTCGCAACGAGCGTGTGTGTGATTTCGGTCACGCCGCGCGCCTGTACGTTGACCCCCGGGAGAAAGAGAGGAGAGGAGAGGAGAGAACGGAAAAAACGAAGAAACACGGGGGCAGGCAGCTGAAAAAGGGAGGGAAAAAGACCGACCGAACGGCAGAGGGGAAGCGGGGAGGCGAATGAGGGAGGGAGAGCGAACGAGGAGAACATTTGCTCACCGTTCGTTCGTTCGTTCGTTCTTTCTTTCTTTCTTTCTCTGCTCGGAGAGGGTTCCTCGACTCGCCTCTCGGTTCGAACCTGCTCGTTGCCACCACACGAAGAGAAAGAAAGAGAAAACCGAACGATCAAGGGGGACGGGGACTCGACCGCGTACAACCGACAGAGACGTTGCCAAGAGGAAGAGGTAGGAAGAGAGAGGGGTAGCCAGAGAAACGTTCGGGAGGCTGAGAACTCACTCCGAGAGACCGAGAGACCGAGCAACCGACGTACACACAGATTCACCGCGAGTTAATCATGCCCACCGTTCGACGATGCCCGCTCAAGACCGCTCAAGACCGCTCAAGACCGCTCAAGACCGCTCGAAACTATTCCACTACCCCTATCGTCTCTTGGCTGGCAAATGTTAGACGTTCAGGACCGAGGACCGAGGAGTCACGGAAGAGGGTGGGATGATCTCGGTGGTGCTGGATGGTGCTAGGTGGTACTCGTTACAGAGAAGCTTCGGAGGGCTATCGTGGGTGGAAAAACAGGTGTAGATTCGCAAGCAGAGCAAGGTACGAGAGAAGGATTTCCACGCCTGCTCTTCGACGAGTCAAATTATAAATCGGGGCAGGACGAATCGATCGAGGCACGAGATGGATGGAAAAGCTCGTCGCTTGAACGATAATCATGGACCGGGCTGTTGAACGGTTGAACGTATCGAAAGCAGCACCGCGACGGGAAGGAGTAGAGTGGCTTCTTTAAAGTAGAGTATCCTGTCGCGGCCGATAAGTAATCTTGTACCGGAACACTGGAGGCGTGGATACGAGCCCTTTAAGAGCGGTTCGTGTGTATTCGACATGCGTATTACGCGTGCTCCCCGGGATTTGTCACGCGTCGACTAAAGCCGCTTTCACGATACGACGGCGATTCCAATTCACGAAAACCTGTCCTTGGTCCGGCCATGTTTACCGAGCAGTGGAGTGGGTTTGTACGAAATAAAGTCCGATGACAACTCGTCGCTAAATGGATCGGCCAACTTAGACGGCATAATCGTTGAAAACCGCATCGATCCTTAAAGAGCTCCTTCGACTTTATCAGGAGCCAATCATCAAGGTTCTCTCGTTTCAATTCCCTCCGCAGCAACAAATTTGTCTTTCGCTTCGACTCTCTAAGAGATTCGAAACGGCTCCAAAAACCCAATTAATCAGCCAAGGAATGGGAACAACCGGGTGAGTAACGAACCCAGTCACCTGTAGATCCGTAAACGCCTCGGTAGCCCAGCGTCATTGAGCAAACAAGCATCGCGCCCTTGTACGAAGGTTCCTGAAGTACTCTAAGCTCGATATACTTAGCGGTTACCCAATCAGCCTCAATCTAACCCGCAGCTATCTACTAACTCCTTGGTGACATCGAAGCACAGGCTACGGATCTCGTCGAGTTTCACCTCGGATTTAACTTTGGATTCTCGTTGGGGATTGCTTCTTTGCGTACGTTTCACATCGATCCTTTGCAAATGTCTCGACGAAGCGGCGAAAAAAAATTACAGTTCGGCTCTTTGAACGAGAGAAACTGTGAACGAATAGAAAGCGAAGAGCAGGAAGAGCACCGTGTAGAAGATTGTTTACGGGCAAATATCGAGGGGAAAATGCTTCGTCGCGGAGGATTAAGGGGCAATCTTTAGGGGTCATCTAATTATGCGGTAAAACAGCGTTAATTCGCGGTTAATTTCTTAACGAGATAACTCGCTGGCAAGGCAAAGGGTGGCGCGGTCGCGTTAGAGCCTCTAATGGCTCCGCGTGGCTACGTCCGGCTAAATAAAAAATGACCAAAGCGGGGGAGGGAGGAAGAGAAAGAGGGAGAACAGAGAGAAGAGGAGAAGAGAAAGACCAGGGTGAGGGTGTATGAAAAAAGAAACGGCGAGAGCGGTGTGTTAATTAATTGGCGCGTAATTAAAAGCCGCAGCGATACACCGTAGTTGGGTTGTCCCCCGAGTCGATACACTTCAAAGAATTCGTGACGCTGAAAGATATCGGTTTAGCAAGCGCTACCCTGCGACGAGTAGACTTTTCTCGCGGAACAGAACGCGAAATCGAGCGCGTGCGAAATCAAAGTAATTAAAAAAGAGGCTACGGAGTAGGGGCTGATCGAGTGGACGGATCAAAGGGTAAGCAAATCAACGAAAGGTTTGGTTCTGGCGAGAGACACTCGACACTTTTCGTCGAGTGTTCCTCTTTCACGGACAGTTTCCCTTCTGTTACTTTGCCACCGCTGTAACACCCATCTTTCAAGAGTTTTCGTCGGATAAGAGAAATCGAAAATTGGTGACATATATTTTTGTACCCTCGGTACAGACAAGACCTTATTAAAACCCATGAATTTACTTTCGTTCTCTTACGTGTCGAGTAACCTTTTGACGCGTTTCGTTCAACTGTAACGATCGAATACCGGCTTCTCTATTACTTCGCAATATTTCATAATCAGAAGTGCAATTGAAAACGCCAGAAACTAAGTTAATTAAAATCTATGCACTCGACGTTCCTCGTTTCGTTTGTACGTTAATAGCAATAGAATCTTACAAAGTCGATAAAATGAGAAACTCGGGTATGAAGTTTCCTCCTCGCTTCCGATTGCTCGTAAACAAGATGATTCTTGTTTTAACCCGATGATTTCAGGCTTCTACCATTCGCGACAGGTACAAAGGATAATAGGCACGAGGACGAGGTGTGGGGGCGCAACTTTTTATCAAACGCATCCTAACCGCTCGTCGTTTCGTTCGCTTCGAGGTCCGTCAAAATAATCGATGCGACCCGTGTGTCGGTGAGAGAGTCGCGTGACAAAACGAGAAACCACGTCGAACGTAAAAATCCAAATAATTAAATGTCGCGATGATGTTACACCGTCGTTCTGACGGTCCTCGAGACGATACTCCGAAGCGCTCTCTCTTCGGAGATCATTAAAAGAACTGGCTTGACGAAGACCACTCAACGGGGCACAGGTGAGGAATTTTTTATCATAAATACACCAGAAATCCGTTCCAAGCTCTCATTCGAAGTCGCGAAAGAAGTAACAGAGTACAAACGACGGGATGAATTCTTTGGGGTAGCAATTAAGTGAATCGAGAGAATCATTGTGAAAAGAAAAGAAAAAATTCATGATTTTTAAACCGAAAAAATTGAAACTGCAACGTTCGAAATTTATGGGAAATCTTCAAGCTTTCCTAATTTATTTTTCCCCTGCACGAAACTCCGGACTGGTCATTTAGCGTTCCCTTTGCGATAAGCGGGTTGCAAAAACCTGCATAAAAAAATAGTTTGCAAAACGTGAGATTCAAAACTGATCGCGTTTCGCTTTTATCGCGACCGCTTATTTCTTCTTCCCTTTCCTTGCTTCCAACTGTTTTAACGATACTCCATACCGTCCCTTTGCGACACAGAAAATAAAAATAAATTTCGTAGATGGTATCTTGAATTATTCCGCGGCACGAGAAAGACCGCTGTTTACATTGTTGCTCAACCTTCGTGCATAAATCTCTGCGATATTATAAAAGCGCCACGTTCTCCATTATTTTACTCGCTGAACTTACAACGAATCGAGGAATACCAACAGGGAATAGTTCCAAATCGTTCGACAACCTAACATGCCAAAATTTCGACGTCGGTTGACCGATGAGCAACTGGCCAAACGTAATTAAAAGCGGTATAATTAGAAAAGATCATGGTCAGAGGATCAAAAGAGGGACGACGTCGAGTGGACGTCGCGGTAGCTCGTAAAAACTTCTAGCCACTTTCGAAGTCGGCCGGGAATAATCTCGGGACCAAAAGTGGAGCGAAAAGCGGAGGAGAAACTTTCCGTGATGGAATCTTTGATTCCGCGTGTTTCTCCTCTTCGACCATTTCGGTGGAATCGTAAAAGTATTAGATACGAAACGCATTATGAATGTTATTTACGGGATGTCGTGGACCAAAGCGTTGAACCGTATTCACAATCGCGAACGAACGAACGAACGAACGAACGAACGTTTCCTATCCGAGAAGAGACTACCCTACGCTGTGCTGCATAATCGTGAATAATTTGAGTACAAACGCAAGAATAAATAAAAATTTCTATTGAAAATTTTGAACAGCCGCCCTGCGCTGGATGTACATCATTCGCATTTACAGATTCATGGGGAAACACTGAGGCGGAAGGACATTTATTCCATGACATTTTCTTCCTGGTTCCGCGTATTTCTTTGTCTTTTTATAGTTCGCTTCAGCTTCGAAAATCATGCAATAAACGAGAGGAAGCAATCAACTAGTAAATCTCTCGGATTTCCATGCAAAAGCCGAGGATACATGGGATCGTTTCGCGATATTCACGTTGTTAGCGCGTTTCAGGAGCGAAATTCGTTTGGGAAGCATCGAACGGGAACCGTTTGAGAGAACTGGTTAAAATTTTGTATCTTCGTTTGATAGCTACGCACCGCTTTGCCGATGAGGTTATTAACAGCCAGGATTTGAAGCTTTCTAGTTACGTTGAAACGCACATTTTTCTTCCTTTCCTGACAAACCTTGCCGGTTGCGTAAAATATTTCTACGGCATCGGTCTATCGATACGAGGAAAATTATTTAACGATAAAATACCCACCAAACAGGGGATTAATAAATTATCCGTCCGATACGAAGGTCTATCTACACGTCGGATACTTTTCATACAATTTCGCTATAAAAAATGTGGTGCCGATTACACCATCTTTATACGACGAACACACTTTGCGCGTGACACATCCCTCTCGAGAACATCCAAATAATTCGTCTCGTTCGCGAGGGAGAACCTCTTGCCACCTCGAATCCCGCATTGAGAATCACTGGCTACGCTCGGTCGAGTCTAGCGAGGGGGTGAGGAAGGAAGGAAGGTGTGGGTAGGGAAGGGTAGACCAAGAGAGCAAGAGAAAGAGAAAGGGGAGAGAAGAGAGAGCGAGAGAGAGAGAGAGAGAGAGGGACAGACAGCGAGAAATAGAGAGAAGGGTGCCGTGGGGGGTTGGATGGAGCAAGAGGGGGAGGGGGGCAGAGGTTGGTGCCAGGGTAGGTTTTGATCAATATCTCGCCCCCACCCCACACCACTACCCTTCGTGACGGTACACCATGCCCCCACCAGAACCCCATCACCCGACCACCATGAATAACCAAGACCATATAGCGGCCTGCAGATTAAATACATCGTGGTACCATACGATCAAACCACCCTCAACCAAACCCACCCCCACGAGCCGACCGCCTTCACCGCGCCGCTACGACGACCGCCGCCACCCTTCTCGCCCTTTTCCCTTCTTCCCTTCCCCCCTGTTCCTTCATCCACCTACCTACCCACCCACGCCTCCTCCTCCTCTCGCCTCGGCCCTGCGACCCTCCTCTTTAACAGCTACCACCGCTTTCAACGTCGTCGACCATCGTGTTCCCGTAAGAACGACTGATTTGCCGCACCACCGAGCCGAAAGGGGTGGCCGTGGAGTGACGCGGAGAGCCAGGGTGTGGTGGGTGTAGGTACGTGTGCGCGCTACGGAAACCCCTTTTCCTCTGCATTCCGATCTCTCGCGTTTTCCCACGGGACTTTGCCCGTGCAAACGTACGCGCAAGGACAACGTCCCCCCAGGGACCGTTTTGCGACACCACCGATCGCGAATGCTCCACGCTGGCCAGAGGAGGAAGAAAAAAAAAGAAAAGAAAAGAAAAGGAAAGAAAGAAAGAACGACACCCCGTCTGATACGCCGCCGTATGTCTTTGGCCGCCGTTCGCCTGTTCCAAACGACACCGAGCAAACGTTCACAGAATCTTCTGCTCCGGAAATACTCCACGGATTTGTACCATGAATGTTTCGTTACCGTTCGGAAATCCGTGTTGCTCTATCGGATTTGCTACGATTACCTGGTCTGGTGCAGGAGAATAGGACGGAGTGAAATATCACAGATAGCATAACTGTCTAGTCAAAATGCTCCTCTCGAGCGAAACAAATTGAACGACTCGAATTACTCTTTGACGGTGGAAGCCTCGAATTTGCCAAGGTGGTCGGAACGAGACACTGGTTAAAAATAATTGTCCGTATTTGAGAATAATCAAGGCTACGCGCACTGGGGGACCAGGCTCGGCGGTTTGCTATTAGGCGCTAATTTAGTTGTAAGCTGTAGGGTTGTCAGGAATGAAAGGGGTCCTCGGGGACGATGTTCATCCTGATGGAAGCACCGCTTCTACAATTTCTTTAAGGAACGCATTAAAAGGGGATGAAACGGACGAGACACCGTCGAGAATTTCTTGAAATTTGATCTCCGATGTCTCCATTGATGGTTAACCCTTTGTTCAAACCTACCACCGCTAACTTTGCCCTAACTCAATGTATACCTGTCGTTTTTTTACCCGATAAAACATCTCACGTGCCTCCTTTTTCAACGTAACACGATAGAAAGATGTTCGGAAACTTGAAAAAGAAAAAAATTTCTCGATACCCATCTCTGTATCGCGTTCGAAAACCTGTGGCTTTCTAATGACGTAATGCGTGACACGGGAGCCAGTGGCGCCCGCGCACCAATGCTCGCGTATAAATCAAGTATAAACAATGCGTGCTAAGTATTAGCATTTCAATGAGCGGCACGAGCTGCGGTAACATTAATTACCGGACGACGATATGCTTTTTACTATAACGCGTTACGCTATCGAGTCACGTGGTATCGTTCCTGTGTGACGTCCGTGTCGCCACTTGTGATACGCGAACCCGTTCGTTATCCGCACAGCCGTGCGTTAAGTGATAACGCCGTTTATTATCATCTTCGTAACTAATGCTCTGCAGTTAACCGTCTAATCTGTGCGCCTAGTATCGCGCCATTAGAGGACATTTTGCAACGCCCGCGCCATCTGTCACGTGTCTTTTCTGTGCTACGTTCTTATCAGTGATCGTACACGAACAGGTAAATAACGATGCATGAAATTACACGTGAAAAAAGTGACCCTGAAAACTTGTTTGGTTTTACTTGTTTAGTTATTTTTTTCTTTTTCGTTTTCTTTTCTTTTTTCTTTCCTTTTCTTTCCATTTTTCTTTCTTACTTCTCGCCCACTAGATTCTAATCTGTACGTATGGCAGCAACGTCACGGTTTACACGCAGAATTTTGATGGGATCCTGAAGTTGCCACTAATTTCTGATGGAAACTCACGGTGTCGAAACTTAACCAATTACGTGTTAATCGGATCAGCGGACTTTATCGCGCGTAAAACTTTTCGTTGCCGGGGGTAGGGGGTAATCAACAGTTTCGTCGAGTGGGACGATCAGGCCTGGATAGTTCTACGGATCCGATACAACGCTAGACGCAAGAAAGAGGACTTTCGCGTCTCCTTAATTCTCCCGATGACAAAACGATAAAAAAAAAGAACAAACAAAAAAGCAAAAAAAAATTAGCCGATGGCAACGCGTGGAACAGCGTCGACCAGTTCTCAGGTGGGTTAGCACTCGCGACCGCATCGGTTTCCAAGCGTCGATCGCTCGGACTTCTAACCGTCCCCCGCAAACCGGCCTGTACGTTCTGTTATTGAAATACTTGCTACCTATTTACTCGCGCAAGTATTCGCGATCCAAGGGGATCGTAGGACGAGTACTTCGACCAGAGATAAATCCTCAGCCTTGATCGTAGGCTGGAACTATCGAAAAATCGATCAAACCTGAACTCGTCGATTACAGAACTCAAGAACCCGTGAAGCTTCAAAAGCGGCCGTTTGTTGTTAGTTGTAGATTAGCAAACAGGTTTCCCCCTGACGGACCATGCTCCTCCTGGGATCTCTGTTTATTCCAAGTATCGGCGAGCAAGAAAGGAATTACTAGATTCAATCGAACTTGCCACGTTTTGATCGATTAGTCCAAGACACGCCGGTGGAATCTTCTCCAACGGTCTTCTATTTCTCTCGCAAAGACGCAATCGCGAAGTTTCGCGGCATCGCTCCGACTGGCCGCGTCCAGGAAGCGGTCATTTGTATAAACAGCTACGTCATCGTGGTGCCAGGTTCAAGCAGTGTCGACGCTTGGAAAGTATCCTCGTGCACGCTGCAAGTATGTTCGTTTGCTTTCTTTGATCGGGAACGAAACTCTTTGCCATCGAGGAAAAACGAGACCGCTAAAGGACTTCGATTCCCTAGCGACTGACGTTCCTACGCCAATTGCGCGCGATAAAAAAAATCTCTAGATAATTCAACCCTTATCGAAGCATTCACGGATCGTGGAAATACGTAAGTTTTTCGGATATTAATTTATCGTTGGATAAAATTCCCTAATTCGTGCACTTGGTTCACAAAGATACCGAATCGTTACCAACAGTCTAAAGCAACAGTCGACGCGGAAAAAAATCTATACGAGATAAAAGATGACTCTCGAATTTGAGGAACCGGAAGATCTGGTTACTTTGTCCTTTCGTTTTAAAATAGGCTTGAAAAGCGTTCTCCGGGTAGCGTTTGGTACCGATAGAGGCAACTCGTCGGCGGCCAGAAGTGATCCATCGCTTTAAGGTTGAGCCCAGGTTCGTTGGTTCGCGGCTACGCCGTTGCTACTCAGGATTCCAGTTCTCCCCCTCCCTCCCCCCCAACCCTCGTTCGTTCCAGCTCGGATCCCCGCACCCTCCGGCAACCCAACCCAACGCGCCAGGAACCTGTTCCGCCCTTCCTCTCTCTTGTCGTTGTCTTGCTCCGTCCTTCTCTTTCTCCGACCTTTCCTTCTCTGCAACACCGTCTCTCTTTCTCTTCCCTTCGCTCTCCCTCTCCCTCTCATCCTCCCTCTCCCTCGCTCTCCTATACCTTCTCTCTTTCTCCCTCTCTCTCTTGTTCGCGCGCGCTCTAGTATCGGGCTGCTGCACATCTACAACCGTAGATATTACTGTTGCGTGTGGGACGAAGGGAGAATGGGAGAGAGTAAACCGGCGAGAGAAGGATGGCACGAAGGAGAGGAGAGGACACAGAGAGCAAATGAGAGAGACAAAGTTCTGTACGTGTGCGCGTGTAAGAGAGGAAAAGCAACGCGAGCCCAAGAGAAAGAAAGAGGGCAGGCTAGAAGCGAACAGAAGAGAAAGAAACTCTGTGCACGCGCTGCCATTGTTTGCAGCGTGTGTCTCTCTAGCATTTTCTCTCTTTTTCTCTCTCTCTTTTCCGCTCTCTGCACTCTGCACCTCCACGTCGCTTCGTTCGTTCGTTCGTTCGTTCGTTCGTTCGTTCGTTCTTTCTGCTTTTTCTGCTCCCAGTCTCTCGGTCTTTTTTTTTCACCGGTCCGCTCTTGCTCTTGTTTCCTCTCGCAGCCGACTCGCGCGCTCCACCGCTGCTGATCCTTTTTTCAGGTTGCTACAATTTTTGCCTATCGGAGCAACGCGAGTAGCGGCTCTCTCGCGGCAAGAGCGGAGTAAAAAAGGACGGAGAAGGTGGAAAACTCGACGGAGGATGCAAGGTTACTGGAAGAAGGACGTAACTGGGCCGATGATCCTGCCGCGAAGAGGGAGAAAGAGAGTCTCCTCGACCTTTCTTTTCAGACGCTGCGCTTTTTGTCCCGAACAAACGTGTCTTTTCTCCCATACCTCCGTGCCACTGTGTGCTTCGTTCTCCCTCGTTTACTCTCTCGCTCCTTGGCTCTTCCTAACGCCACGGGAGATCGGTGAGGAGACGTTACCAGGACGATGATCTCCGCGAGAACGCTGTTCCCGCGCAATCAGGGATGCTTTCGGCGGGAAATTCGAAACGGCGATCCTTGGCGTTACAACGAGACGCGATATGTAAACCGAATTTCATCTCGGCGTCGACGTGGTCGAGAATCGATTACCTAGCAAGATACAATACGAGCACGCAACTCTCCGCAAAACGAATCCCCGCTTCCTCGTTGGAGCCCAAGGAGAAGGAACGTGGATCTTTCGAGTGTACGATTTCTAAACCAGTTTCCACGTGTTCCACTCCCCGCACACGGTAGAAACGCTTCTTCTTTTCTAAGACAAGACCTTTTTGCGCATCCAACGAGACGAAAAAGAAGGGAAAAGACACGGACAAGAAGAAAAAGATGGTGGAGGAGGAGAAGAAGCGTAGACCGTCCCGGAGACACTCGGACACTCGTTTTTTATGTCGCCTTTCAAACAGGTTTTACATTCGGCCAATATTGTCGTAGTAAAGTGTTCTTGTTTACCGTGTCGATAAGCTTGTCGCGTATCTTTTAAGCGGGTGCGCTTGTTGGGCGCCAATGGGCGCGGAGAAACGCAGAGATCCAGAGGGAAGGGGGCGAACTCTCTCTCTCTCTCTCTCTCTCTCCCTTTCTTTCTTTCTTTCTCTCTTTATCCCTCTTTTTCCCTCTTTGTGCGTTCGAGGGGAGGTGCGCGGGGGGCAGAGTCGAATGCGCTAGAGAGCCGCAGGGTGAGTCTTGGCTCCAGACGAGGAACGGAGAGAAACGGATAAAGAAGAAGCGAAGGAAAAACAAAGACGAGGAGGAAGACGCATGAGGCAAAAGAGGAAGAAACGAGCGCGCACGAAAAAGGGAAAGAAGGAAAGTGGCGGGCCTACATTTTGGATACTGCGGTTCTCCGTATTTTTTCTTCCATCTTTTTTCCCGTTGCTGATTTTCTTTTCCTTTTATCCTCGTTCTATCCCTTTCGATCCTTTGCTACCGTCCAGCATTCTTCTTCTACGAATTCTCATCGCTCCTTGGCGTCACCACCCTCTGTCGACTTTTTTTCCTTTCGACCGGTCGAAGGAACGTTGCGTCATTCGTTTGAGCGTTTCCGTTAAGGGAACGGGTCGATGATTGTTAGCGTAACGCGATTAATACGCGAACCGGCACTCGTGAATTTTTCTCCGTAATTAGCCAAGTCGTTTCGTCGAATCCCATTAATTTGTGTGCTGAAATTTGTGCGGCGAGTCCACCATGGACCGAGTATCTTACGAACATAAATAGATCGACAGATCGATGTAACGCGTGCGTAAACATGTGCACAGGCATAAGTTTAGCCGCAACAGTGGCGAACAGAGATCGCTTTCTGCATCGAATCCCTCGTAAAGCTCGACCACAGATATCGGAGGAATTGGAAACTCGTCAATGGCGTTCCAGTCAGGAATGCTACTTTCGTCAAAAGTGGAAGAATACAACCGGCCTGCGGGAGTATTCTGACGGCCTACAGGGACGAGGATCAATTGAATCGCGCTATTACGAGAGATTAATAACCAAGCAGAGCTATTTTTAGATCTAATCGAAACGGATATCGATGATAGCGAACTCGCCTCTGTACGTTCGTAGCTGACGCTTCTATATTTCATTCGAGACGTACCCGATTATTTATTCCGATTTAGGAATAAAGAAATAGATTCTCCTACTACTTTTAAACGATGCAAAATCTATACCTAAAGTTTCTCGAGGGAAATGTTGTTTTTTCAAATACTACCACTCGATACTCGTCCAATATTTTGTTCGTATAGTTTGATCGTAAAGTATAATTTGAGATTTTGCTCGATCAAAGTTCAACGTGCCGAGCAACGTTATAACGCTGCGCGGATTCAGTATGCTTCATCGAACCGAAGGTGTTATCAAACTAACCTTGGCGAGGGGGCAAGGAGAAAAAAGGCATACGCGTGGGCGGAGGCGGGAGGGTACTCATGAATGTACACTTATTTATCGGCGATAAGATACCCTCGGTCTGTCGATGCACGCGGTCATTCTCACTGATGCCTAAAAAAAATTGCACGAATCAATGCGAGCCACAAAAGTCGCTCGCAACGAATATGTTGCGCTTTACAATTTTTATGGAAAAAAAATTAAAAAGATTTCGTCGATTATTAAAAGAACGAAAAATAGTAACAAGAACCCTGTGGTGGAACAGCTAAACCCTGCCACAATTTGCTGTTATAAAATAAACAACCCTAACTTACGCAACAAAGAAAAAAAAAAAAGAAACAAAAAGAAAAAATTAAAACGCAGCAGAGTTTTCCTCGTCTCGTTAAGGATGCGCAAAATGAAGCATCTTTTCGCTCCTCTTTCAACGAATAAATAATTGATGGATAAAGAAAAAAAAAGGTAGAAAAAAACACGAAAAGAATTCAATAAAGAAGAAGACATTTACGCGAAGAAGAAAGATCGAAGCGGAGAAGACCACCGAAACAACGGCGGAACGATGTCAGCGGGGCAAGCACGTGAATTAAGCGACGTTGGAAATTACCCCCTTAAGCTACCCTCTAGATTTACCCCAGGTGCTCGTCAGTGTCCGACCCTGAAACCGTGAGCGTCGTAAACTCGCTCGCTCGTTCGTTTTACTGTCGTAAGAGGAACGGCCTCTGGAATCCCGTGCGGCATTCGAACAGCAAGAATCGTGATTAAACATTAACAGGCTGCCTTCTTAGGATTCTTCGGTCCGGCGACCTCTGTGTATCTCTGATTCTCCGCGTTCAGGGACCATCGTTAGGATCTAGAAAGCGTTCTCGAGAAAACCTTTTTTCACTTTAAGCACCGTTGATCCTTCGCTTTCTTCAAACTTATCAATTAGAGCTGGTTAGCCTGACAACGAGTAAACGCTATTTTNTTCCTCGTCTCGTTAAGGATGCGCAAAATGAAGCATCTTTTCGCTCCTCTTTCAACGAATAAATAATTGATGGATAAAGAAAAAAAAAGGTAGAAAAAAACACGAAAAGAATTCAATAAAGAAGAAGACATTTACGCGAAGAAGAAAGATCGAAGCGGAGAAGACCACCGAAACAACGGCGGAACGATGTCAGCGGGGCAAGCACGTGAATTAAGCGACGTTGGAAATTACCCCCTTAAGCTACCCTCTAGATTTACCCCAGGTGCTCGTCAGTGTCCGACCCTGAAACCGTGAGCGTCGTAAACTCGCTCGCTCGTTCGTTTTACTGTCGTAAGAGGAACGGCCTCTGGAATCCCGTGCGGCATTCGAACAGCAAGAATCGTGATTAAACATTAACAGGCTGCCTTCTTAGGATTCTTCGGTCCGGCGACCTCTGTGTATCTCTGATTCTCCGCGTTCAGGGACCATCGTTAGGATCTAGAAAGCGTTCTCGAGAAAACCTTTTTTCACTTTAAGCACCGTTGATCCTTCGCTTTCTTCAAACTTATCAATTAGAGCTGGTTAGCCTGACAACGAGTAAACGCTATTTTGCAGTATCCTCGTTTAGATGCGATCTCGATGCTCGAAATAACTCGTTCTTCGGTTAAAAAAATGATCGCGATTTCAGGTGAAGGAAACGTGAAAACGGAGCCGTGACTGCAAAAGATAAAATCAGCAAAGACTCTACGAACTTGCCAAAAAACAGTGACTTCACAAATCTCGGTGCAAATAACCGGTGTTACCAGCTTGCAACTCCCACGGCATAAAATTAGCTGAAAGAGACTTTGGCAAACTATCATCGTTGGTTTGAAGAACGAATAACTCGAAGGGGAAAAGAATGAAACCAGTATTTGTCGACTGCAAGTTCAGTGACCACGTTTTTCCTCGTATATCCTTTCTCCGAATTGGAACAGTCGTTACGAATAAAAAGACAAAAGGTTCGGTGTACGACAAGACTAATAATATTCAACAATATTTTTTCCCGAACCTATTTTCACCCTAGAACGTGGAACGATATATCGGACGCGCGAGAAAGCTTAGCCTTAATAAGATAAAAATAGAGAAATGGACGTCGATGCAGCAGGATCACGACCATGACTTTAAACAAGCATTTGATCGGTGAAAGCGTGAGACTCGTCGAAAAGGTTCGAAGGGGTTGGTTTTGGTCGGCGGTGTCAGGAGGCACGTGCAGAAGCGGTGCAAAGCAGAGGCCGAGCAGGACCAGGAAGGCAAGTAGTAGACGGGGCGAAAAAGAAGAAGTAGGAGGCAAAGCGGCTCTCGTGAAAATTACCGGGCCGACTATACGGCCCTGAAGAGCGCGTCATCCCCTTTAACCGGGGGATTGAATTTTTCCCCGACGTGGAGCTCCTGGCACAGGGTGCGCACGACTCCGCCGGCCTGAACCCACCCCAACTCGCCCACTCATCCCCAGTTTCTGACAGAGAAAGAGAAAAAGGGGTGGCAGAGGGAGAAAGAGAGGAAGGCCCATCCCCTTTCCACGGACAATAATTCTCCAGTGGTCGCGGAGGGTTGCCCGTAGCAACTCTTCAGCACGTTGGAGACGAGCTGACGAGACGAGCGCGATGAAATTGTCTCCTGCTATCGCCTCTCCCTCTCGCCCCTTCGTTTCTCCCTTTCTATCTCTCTCTCTCTCTCTTTCTCTCTGTCTCTCCTCTCTGCTGGTTGTACGTGGTTGTAGGAGGCAAAAAATGCAAGAGCAAGAAGGGTGGCGCGGGGACAGGCGGGAGAAAAAAATAGAGACGGTGAAGGAGGAAGAGGAGAAGCAGAGAGGGCACAGGGGCGCAAAGTAACGCCGGGTGGGATGGGTTCGTTGGGAATTTCGCGTATCTTCGACACCGGGGGTGGCCGCGTTTAATCCTCGGGGCTGTATGCGAGAAGAAAGAGTCCTGTGGGGGTTGCGATTAAGAATCGGCCCTACTTTGGCCAATGTTTTTTTAGTGCCGTCTTCAAAGCTCGAATATTGGGGGATACGGTGATGCGAAATGACGGACTGGATACGAGAAAAAGGGTGATTCCGCAAGGCTTGTTCCTTGCAACCGAACGGAGAATTCGTGCAAAGGATGAAAATGAATAACCGCAGCCAGGACTGATAACGATAGATCGATCGATCGAAGGTGGTACGATTAAACAATACAATTTGCGATGTTTAAGTCTGTAATCATATTTACCTCCGAACATATTTTACGATGCTACACCGAAAACGTACCAGATACATTGCACCGATGACGTTCCATGCGGATAGAGCGCGAATCGCGAGAAGGTAGCTTTTTCCTGAGTCAACGGACTTCGTAGAACGAGTAGTACTCTTAACAAGGAGCTAGGTCGAAAAGTGAAGTACAAACCCGAGGGGAAAAAAAAAGATGGAGCGCGTGAATGGTGCTCGGATGGCGAATTTCGGAAAAAAATGAACGACGGTGCGAAAAAAAGGGCGACGAAGAAAAAGAAAAAAACATAGAAAAGGGGTAGATGAAAGGGAGGATCTTGAAAAGGTAGCCGACGTGTACGCTTTGACGGATCCCCGTGTCGCTTCTACGACCAAGCGGATTAGCGGCGGATCGTGTGCGTCCGGCCGTAACGAAGCGCTTCGCGAAGCGCCACGGTAGCCAGAAAGAAGCTGGTTCGGAGAAAACGGGAGCCGAGAAAGACCAGATTCGTGTATCCGAAGTATATAATTCGATCGACGCCCGCTTAATCCAATGGAATATTTTGACACTGCGGCTCACGGCTGAGCACGCGAGGAGAAGACAGATGAAAGGTAACCACACCGCTGCGGTGATACACCATCGACGCTGCCTCGATTCTCCCTTCGAGCTGCTCGCCCGATCGTGTCGCGAGTGGCTGATTACATAGGCGCTTAATTAGTGGCGCGAGAATCGAATTAATTCATTGGGAAAAGTCGTTTCTATGGAGATTGTGAGTTGACGCGCTAATAAGAGCGCTCCAAAGCTGAATCTTCGAATAAACTTTTTTCCCATCTATATGGAATATCTATATAGAACGGATTAACAAGGGAGAGCATCACGGTTCCGGGTTTACCTAAACGAAGCTAGAAACCTATTAACCAGTGGTGCCCGCGGCAGAGCTCCTTAATTTATCCACAAATGATTATACAGAACCGAGTCACCGTTGCAAGCTTCTTCCATATCCATTTCGCGTAAAGAGCTTAACGAGCGGATTACAGGAGTACCATCAGATCGCGACAAAAGGGAGACGCGTCGTCGATTTGATACGAAACGTCCAAAGAAACAACCTGCACGATTATAATGCGTGCGCGCGAATATCGCGTACCGCGTCTGCTTAGAGCACGGAGCTTGCGTTACTGTCGGCTATCCTAACCGTACAAACAATCGCACCGAAACAACCTTTAGTATTCATCGATGAAGGAATTGACAACAGCGAACGCGTCCAGCCTCTTTTCAAAAGCTTCACCCTGTAGACGATCTTACATGCACGCTACGTGTGCAAGGGGTGTCTACATATTTCAGCACACACGCGAGACCGCTTCACGTACGTCGGCCAATAGTGTGCGGAGCTATGTAATGTACGTATATACATATCTATGTACGTAGAGAGAGAGATAGGGAGCTGAAAGATGTGGGAGGAGAGGGAGAGAAAAGGAGACAGAAGGACTAAAACACTTGGACAAAACGAGAGAGAACCAGGGTCGAATGATCAGCCATAAACTGAGTCAGCGGGGATAGTATTGTCCTCTGCCTCCCTTGGAGCAATTCTCTATCTCTCTCCCTCTTTCCAGGAGGTCTGAACCACCCCATGATTCCACCTCGTCCGCAGACGCGACTCGGGGTGCAGGCGAAAGAGGGATGAAGCGAAAAGGAAGAGATGACGCCGTGAAACTATCGCGTTCAATCGTTAACAAAACTGGAACATTCTGAGGCAAGGATTCGTTCACGAGGGAGGCTCGAATCTGTAGGACTTTGAAAGTTTGCCTGGACGATGGCCGATAGTTTCCGTCAGCGGGGATGCACATTTCGTCCGACGTTTAATTGAGATCGACGAGTCGGAGAGACTTACATTTTACGACGACACTGTCGCTCAAATGAGATTTTTATGTAAAGCCGGATCGATAATACGATCATCGTTGGGACTGCCTTGCGGATGCAGTCCGATTTTTGTAAATATTTTCCATCGAAAACGAATAAAAGAGTAAGAGAACACGTGACCGACGATCAACATTAATTTGTTTCGTTTCGCCGTGTCGACGACAGGTGTCCATCGCGAGAGTTCCCAGTACACAATATTAAACTTTCGTATTTAAACTGCGCGTGCATAATTCATGATCGCGGTGCAAATATCGCGGTAGCTTCAGCCTTTAAGGTCGTTCGAACGTGGATAGAAAACCGTGACAGGCAGACAGACGCTCATGAATTATGGTCCGTACCTCGTGCACACGTCCTATCTAAATTTAACGATAATAAGACGGACCTGCATCGATGCATAACGATGCTGTAACACTGAAGGCTCATCGATGAAAAACGATGCACGATACCTTTACGTTCGAGCTTCTTCAATTTTCTCTCCTTGTGTTTCAATTCTTCGAGTCGCGTTAAATACCACCGGAAACATTTGCCGAAACAAAAAATAAATCAAAAAAAAAAAAAAAAAAAAAAAAAAAAAGGG